>JBBMJY010000022.1:18000647-18022972 GCA_037833715.1 Toxotes lorentzi
ATATGCTAATAATTCAGAGAAAGGAAATCCATGAATAAGACTTAAGCACTTAGCTGAACATTGTTATTCGATAGATTCCAATGCTGACTGAAGCAGGTGATCAATCTATAACTTAAAACATATTCTAATTTAAAGTAACCCTCTGAGTCCCACTACGTGTGAATCAGTGTGAGCTCAGCAGTTTAACACTTACATGATGCAACAGTCCTGCAACTGCGACACACCGAGAGAAAAATATGCAGAAAAGCCTGCTTAAAGTATGTTTCTAGTCTATTTTTAATCATTTCCCTAAATCACGTGTTGGTCGTATTCTTAGTCTTGTGTTAGAGATTAGTTAAACTGTAAACCAGAGGCAAACACTGACTCATTCCTGCCCCTTGAGAAGTTGCGATGATGCTCATATCAGCAAAATAGTAGGCTTTTTCAATCGCTGCAAGCAAAAACCTGAATTCAGATTTGTACTACAACAAGATTACTTGACACTTGTTTACTGGAGAATGGGAAACAGAGAAAGAGAGAGACAAAAATGGAGACGGCTGAGAGCAGAAGAGAAGAGAATATGAAATGCAACAAAGGATGCAGATTGGATCTCAATCTGCCATATTTCAAGTTTGCTGTTTATGTCAGTGTTTTGTTTTTTTTCCTCCCCGTTTTTAATCTTGACTTTTCACCAGCCAAGTTACAACAAAGCTTCTAACCACTTAAATATCTAATTTACCCTGTGAAGGAAGCCCAGACATCTTCGGGGAGCAGGCTTTGACTTGAAAACAGAAGTAGTCTCTGGTACAGGAGGAGACAAGGGCCAAATGAGGCAGGCTGATTGCTATTCTGAAAGGTGGCGTTGTGCAGAGAGGAAGACAAGCCAGCACAGAGAGAAAATCTATACACTGACAATAGAGCAAGAAGTAAAGGTTGTGTGTCTGTGTGTGTGTGTGTGTGTGTGTGTGAGATGGGGAGAATGTATAGAGAGACATAGACCACAATTACTGTAGAGATTCATTCTCATACTCAACAGCATTCACACACACACTCACACACACACACAAACATACTGATACTGTCACCGAGACGTCCCATCTTTTCAAAGATGATTTAAAAAAAGATTAAAAGAGAGAACCAGATTTCTCTACAGTCCCCTGTTGCTATGGTGATACCAAATTGTGAGAGTTTTTTTTTTCCTTCCTTCTTTCTGTCTTCTTCGTACGGTCAAATCATCAAATCAACACGTAGGTGCAGTCCTGAACTCAGACGCAGGCTAACTGGAGGGCGTGTGTGTGTGTGTGTGTGTGTGTGTGTGTGTGTGTGCCTGAATGAATCAGACCAGTGTGATCTCATGTTAGGGGCTTCCTCAGCCCACTGCTGCTGCGATCTGAAAACCTTGACCTGACTTTTACCTAAAAATGATCAATTGTGGAGCATATTAAAGGTGAATTGTTATTTTGAAAGTATACAGATTGCCAAGGGTTTTATGTACTGTATATTTTCAAACAGTAAGACTTCTTGCTAGCCATAGCAGCTATCTTTAGTCATTCTAATGAATATTATTCCTGTTAACAGTGTTCATTGTTTTCTATGTTGTTTTTTTCATTAAAATGTTAAAACTCTGTGATTCTACAAACTAATATTGTCTTTTTAGCCTAAGCCTAATGCAACTTATTTATCTACAGTGGTGCAGCACAAAATCTGGGCCCTCAGTGGAGTCCCTTCATCTTTTAATACATCCACTGTCACACCTGTATAAATAATATCAATAACAACAATCAACAAGTAAACACAAGCATGTGTAGTAATTATTAGTGCAATCGACAATTAAGTATTTGTAACACAATCGAGAAAGTTTGCCTTTCAAGCAACATACTGTAATTGCTTTGTACAGCTTCACTATGAGGTTTCAGAGCATTACAGAACATTATTTCTGTATTTTTTTTATGTCACTACACACTGAACATAAGACAAAAGTGGAAAACCATATTACTATGGCTCCTACACTGAGCAAGGATTATTGTATTTCTGCATTTTTGTTGCCTTACTGCTTAGTAGCCTGATTTTACTTCTTTTTCTCTTTTTTTAATGCCATGACTGCTTCACCTTAACTCCTTGGCACTGGTGCAATACCTTGTTTAGAGACAAACTATTTTTGTTCAGCCTACTGCAGTAACTCTCTAAACCATGAGCACCATTCAGAGGGCCCCCGAGTGGCTCTAATATTGTTTTAGATACAATAAATGGTCTATTTATTAGTTTATTGGTTTATTTATTGGTTCTATTTAATGGTTTATTCAACCACCAGTAATAGTCTTTAATGTTAGTAAAATAAGATTTTAAAGAAGATTGAAGATTAAAAACAAACTTACAATCAAGGGCTGTTTGAGGGCCTACCCTATGTTAGGAATTTACTTAGCCTTTAAATCATATATTTATGACCTGTTATTCAAGATTCACATCTTGATTAGGAAAAAATATTCTAGGGGCAGAGAACCACAAAGAGACATAAACCAACAGATTATTGGTTTTGGTTTTTTAATGGAATGTGCCGTTGGATACAATTCAGCAGGAAGAGCAGGTTGTCCATTAATCACAGAATTGGTGCTTTGATCTCCAGCTCCTCCTGTCCACATGTTGAAGTGTCCTGAGTGTCCGGAGGCAAGACACTGAACCCCAACTGTGCCTGATGGTCTGACCTGCATCTTGGCAGTTCGCTGCCATCAGTGCTTGAATGGGTGATGCTGAAAGAAATTAGTTATATCATTTAAACTTCTAGATTTTACGAAGTAAAAGTCAAACAATGCATGCTCTTTGATTGTCAACTACCTTTAAGTGAACATATCCAAGAGGATGTAACAAAGAGTCCACAGGTATTCAAGCAAGTTTGACTACATGTCATTGAGAGTAAGCAGAAACGTCTTTGGTCATCGTTGGTGTGAACCAAGCTTTTAAGTACTTGAAGGATTCAATATTGACAGGTCTGTGTCCATGAGACACTGAGAGAAACAGAAATGCACAAGGTTTTTCCATATATTTAAGCCATTGTGGATCAGTGTGTCTTTAAGTGCATACTGAACATTGATTTATGGCTGATTAGATATCAGCTTGCTGACATTCAAACCTTCAGTGGGTCATACTGTTTCAGGTACTTTGACCGTGTTGGTGTACAGCTTTGGTTTTAGAGCAGTGTTGTGTTTCCTCTGGTACGTACTTTAAAAAGATTCCAGCCGAAGTCTCACACCGTAAAAAATAAGATTATACTGAACAACTTCCTACAAACACTGAGGGCGTCCTCGGAAAGCAACACCACCACTGATCCCTCCAGAAAAATCACTGGCTAAATTTAGACTTCAGAGGCTTCAGGGCAGAAAAGAACAATGGGATGCAGGAAACAGAGGGGGGAGAGGAAGGTAAAGGGGGGAATAAGGTAGAAGGAAGAAGAGAAGGAAAAAAGGACTGAAGAGGAAGGAGGAAGAGAGAAGTGTAAAAACGCAGACAGGGCAGAGATGTTTTGACCTTTGACACGGATTTAAACTTTGGGGTTTTACTTGGAATTAAAAATGTTTTCTGTGGATGTTCATTTTCACAGCAAGATCAATTTTCAGTGTTATCACATCTAATATCACAGATAAAAAACTTCCTGGGTTTAAATATTAAATAATGTTTTAATTTTAGATAAATCTCTCAACGAAGAGATGCCGTACCTGAAATAAAGCGTTCAGGTAATATGCACGGCATCAACCCACACTGAAGACAAAGTTGTTTGTCTTACTTCTGAATCTACTTCAGGGATGATTTAAGCAGATAGAGTTGAAAGAGCGTCAAAGTTACATTTGACCCAAATTTTTCAAATGAAGACGCTAAGAGCAAAACCCTAAAAAATGAGTTAATTTCATCTGGACCTCTAGGCACGGTGACTTTAGCCAAACTGCAGAAGATAAATACATCCTGAATTTAATAAGGTACTGGTTTTAAAAAATATACTGCTAAGCAAATTTCTCAGAACAGTTTTTTTTTTTTTTTTTTTTTAACTGTTCATGCACTTGAATGTTAATTCTTTATTCCAAGGCTAAGTCTGCCTTAGTATGAAATGGCACAAAGCACCCTGCAGACGTTCTTTTACAACCATCTTTTTCTGGCTTGCAGTGTAGAACATTTTGTGTTCCATTATAGTGCAAAAGTCATTTCTGAGCCTTTTTTTTTTTTTTTTTTTTACCTTGACAAGAATACACGTTGCTCCTGGAGGAAAAAGTGCACAACTGAGCATGAAAAAAGGTTAAAGTTTTAGATACTGAATAACAGATCGGAATGTCACCACAAACTCTATCATTTGTATCTCCAGTTAAGTCATCTGAGTCTGTTGTGAATCAGTGGACTGAACTTCTTACCATGTAGCTGTGACGTGATGAGGTCAGTTATGATTTAAGCCACATGTCACTGTGGAAGTTCACAGTTCAAAAAGGCAGGAATGCCATAAACTTCAGGTTTTTGTTTTTTTTTTTAAACAAGGTTGTTTACTCCCTGCTAGGGTCGAGTGCCACCAAAGATTTACTGCACTGTTGTTGCTGTTCTTTCTGGAATTTCCTTAACACTGTTTAACACTTCTTCTCTCTCAGGCTTCACCACAGAGGTTTACGCTGCATGCTGCAACAATTTCAAACTCAAGTTTGAATGGATTGCTTTGAATCAGCTATGCAAGGTTTGTCCATCACATGATTAAACACCGCCCTCACTTCGATTGAGACAAACGCTGGAGTAATGATGCAGATTTTCAACATGTTTAATTGATCTGACGGTGATGTGATATTTCACAACCAAAATGTGAAACTCTGAAAGGCCCAAACTCCAACGCTGTGAGCCTGGTGCTGCACACATCCTGTATTCATTACAAATTAAAGTCATTAGCCTAATGGGGTGCAATAATTAAAGGTCAAAATCTTTACCTCAAGTGTGACAGCTCAGACACTGCAGGTCTTACTGTGACAAAACTCATAGGGATGAAGCATCTTGACACAGTGTTCAGGAGAGTTAAGTTAATAAAAACCTTCTTCTGTCAAGTTCTGAATCCAAATGTCCACCCACTGGATTTGTGGACTGTCAGAAAGGGTGCTGGGCTGTGAAGGTATAAAAATGTGCTATAAACAGGAGAGAAAGTATTTCGAATGGTTCTTAGAGACATTGGTAAACTATGTGCAACTGCTGCTCTTTTACGTAGTATAGATAGAGCATCAACGGAGAATCCTCATGTCGAGGGTCGTCACATTAGTAGCTGGATGAAAACCAGAACTTTGCCTGGCTAACTCTGCATATTATAATAAATCCAAATAATTAAGCCTACTCTATATATGTAAACAGCATTGTTCAAATTTCAGGGGATGATAATTAAGATCTAATGTCCTGTCATCGTGCACTTGAATATCTACTGTCAATATTGCATGTGACACGCGCAGGGTGTTTATCATTGCTCATGTGCTGCTCTCGTGTGTAACCTATCTGTAACTAGTGTGTGTGAATCTATGATTCTCTTCAACTGGATGCTGCCTTATCAATTTTGCCATCAGTCAGCATGCAGTGAAGAAAAAAAATCGTACATCTTTGTAAAGCAGGCTTCTCTTATTTGTTTGCCACAAAAACAAGATTTTGGACTAGAATAAATGTAGGAAAATGCAGCAATTTTTCTGGAACTTGGAAAGTTTAGAAATGTACTGATATCTGGAGTAAGCCTATGACATTTGCATCCACACCAACATTACACACAGTAAATCTGAAAACTGTGCATCTACTACTGCTCAACCTCACACCAGCTCCAGCTCCTCATCCCCAGAGAGGTGACACACAGGCCTTGCTCCATTACCGAACAAGGTTTCTTATTAACCGGTCTGTGGTATGTCCATGAACATCCAAAGCCCCCCCCCACCACAAAAAATCATCATTTAGTCCTGTTAAACTTGTAAACTCAATCAACAAGACACAGAAGCAAACTGATAACAGAGTCTGTAGGGATAAGTCAGCCGTAGCTGAGGTGAACCACACTTTTATGGTTGTCAACAGACATTTTACAGACTGAGCAAAAAAAATAAATAAAACTTAGAAACGGCCAAAGGCAAAAAAGGAATTGGCTAAAAGCAGCAAGAGAAGGCAAAGCAAGGATGAGGGCTGGAAAGCTACAGCCTAAATGGCTTCACAGAAAATTAGAAAGGGAGTGAGTGTTAGCTGGGGAGTATATATACCTTCAGTAATTGACTAATAAGGGGCAGGTGTGCATACTAATGACTGATCAGACAAGGCAAAACAGATTCCGAAAGCAACTGCTGCACAGGTGGGGAAACGAGTCTGAAATGACAGGAAATGTTAGGTAAAGCCAAGAAAGATTAAACTGTGACAAGACCAGTTCAAGTGAAATAGTGGAATAACAAACAAAATCTAAACAAAGGGAAGCTAAAACATCTAAACAAAGTTTATGTTGTCAAAATAGACATTTTTCTCTTTCAGTCATTCAGTGAGAAAAGCAAAGAAAGTCTTGATTTTTTTTTTTTGTTTCAGTTACTGCACAACAACAAAAAAATAATTTATTTACTAGCTGCTTTGAGCAACTGGCTTGCCCGAGTTTTGTCTTAGCTTTACTGGTGAATGTGTAACTCTGAATTCTGAGAGCGTGAGAGGGCTCAGCTCAGATCTCTGCAAATCTCTCCAGTGCTGTGTCATATTTATTTTAGCGGCCTAGCAGATAGAGATAGCTGCTACTGACTGCTACTCAATAATAGATAGCCATTCATTTCTTTAAAAAAAAAAATCATCTTTTCCTGCAGAGTTCTGCCACAGAAATGAAAGAGAAACGGAGACAGAAAGAAAGAGAAAGAATTCAGGAATGAGGACCAGAGAACAAAATGCCTCACACCAGTGGACCAGTGTCAGGAAAAAAAAAAGAAAAAAAGAGTCAATTATTTATCCGGGGGGCTGTTGGGGGAGGAGAGGAAAGACAGATTTGTGTTGGTGAGGTTGTGTGAAGATGACTCACTGAGTGTGACACACACACACACAAGTGCTCACATATAAAATCTGCTTCCTCAATCTTCTCTTCTCTTCTCTTCTCTCTCTCTTAACCTCTTTCTGTCACTCACTCTTTCGGCTGGTGATGAAGTCATGCCACCACGCCCGGTGTTGTGCGCCCCACTAACTCGCCTGGCCAGCTTTTGGCCTGTTACCGCTAAAAGCCATTAACCCTTGAAGCAGAGGGCTGATGTGACACACATTATCATCCATAAGAAATGAGCTCCATTTACCTCCTCAGGCCCATTTATCTAAACTCTAAATGCAATGAGACACAGACAGCACCTTCAACTCACAGAGATGTTAAGTTCTACCACCAAAAAAAAAATGTGTTTACAACTGGAACGCTAAAACTGGACAGGTATGGTTCTGAAGTGTAAAAGTTTTGAATTGCCTCAATGTATTCTTACTGTATTGTATGAATTCTTGTTTTGTCAAATAGCAGTGTATTGTAATCCCATGTGAGATGAGCCAGATGTTTAGGATGATACAGAAATAAAAATATGACTAACTGTCCTACTAAACATTAGATCTATGATATTACTAATACAACTTTAGATGACAGATTATCACATTGATTTATTTTTGTCTTACTGAAGCCTGGCTGTGTCATGAAGATCTTAAATGAATCCACTCCTCCAAGTCATATTAACACTGACATTCCTCAGGGCACCAGCCGAGGAGGTGGAGCTGCAGCCATTTTTGACTGCGGCCTATTAATCAGGCCTAAACCTGAACTTAATCAGAGCCCGTTCAGAAGTCTTGTTCTTTGTCTTTCAACAAAACACATGCAACACAGAAAACAATACAGCCAATTCTATTAGCTAAAGTTAACTAAACAATCATGCCATAAGCACCCAAATACCTGGATGACAATAATTTTCCACAGTTAAAGAGAAAATGAACTTCAGACAAAACTGAACTGTTACTATAACTGGCCCTTAAACGCCTCAGAAACACATTATCTAATCATATAGTTATTATAGATTGCATTGCCCTGGCCTCTAGTACCACCTTAAAGAATCTCAGTATTATCTTTGGCCAAGACATATCCTTTAGCTCTCACATAAAACAAATTTCATGTCCACCCACCCAGAGCCTAGTGCTGGTTTCTTGCCATTAAAAGGGAATTTTTCCTTGCCATTGTCTCCAAGTTCTTGCTCATAGTGAAGATTTCGGGTCTATATTGTAAATAATATTGTAAAAGAGTATGGTCTAGACCTGCTGTATCTGAAAAGTGCTTTTAGATAGCTTCTGTTATCATTTGGTGCTTTATAAATAAAACTGACTTGACTCAATGACCTAAAGCTTCAAAAACAGGTAATGGTCAACAGTCATTATTCGAAATGGCTAAGTATTTTTCTAAAACAGCAGGGCACTGTAGTTTTTAGCAAACATCACTCTTACAGAAGTTAGTAGTGTATTTGCCAGAGACTATTTTCAGTGGTGGATTAACACATAGTTGGTGATTTAGTTTATTAATGATACCATGGCGTTTCTTTTGTGGGACTGACGCAAAATAAACTGCGAGGCCCTTTTCATGGTAACGAAGGAAAACGTCACCCAGGCAACAAAAAGGCTCACTGTTTTTGGACAACAATGCACAGCGGAATAGGATATATGAGACACACACAATACTTGTTTGTACAATTAATTCATTGCTGCTTATGAACTTTGTAAAAAATAAAGAATATCGCCAGCCTTATGCTTTACTTATAGAGGCAGAACATACTCATAAGAGTTCATGTAGGAGCTGATTAGTTTTAGGGACTTTTGAGTTGCTTTTTTTTTTTTTTAGGAGACTATATGGTGTATTTATTTATTACATATTACTCACAGGCCACACTTTATTGTAACGAAATTTCATTCTCCATCACTTAGCTACAGTTAACAGGTTTATGTCAGTTATACTCCTAATGTGTATTCATGACACTCATTAGCAATTTGCAATAGTTCCTGTGCTGTTAATCTGTTTCATATGAATGGATGGCACTCTCACTGCTGTGAATAATACACTGCAGCAGACTCCACAGGCTGTCAGGTAATGGGTTTCTTTTATTAGTGAATCTAGCTTTAAATGTGATTCAGTTTACCCTGCCTCGTGGATTTTTTCAGCTTTTGTAAAAAAAGTTTTTGTCAGCTCAGCCGTGTTAAATGCTCTGAGAAGAACCACAGTGTATCATTCAAAGTCATTCTCACAGATTATAAACTTGACCATTTATCAACAAAGAGTTACTGTCGAAAACAAGAGTCACTCACACATTTAAAAACCGACTCTCGCTCTTATGAATGATTAATTTAGAGCGCTGGCATAAGAGAAGAACTCATTATGGACTTTTATAACCTTTTTTTTTATTACTTTTCTGCATGCAGATGTCTTCTGTCATCTACTTAAGAATTGATTATACAGTATATCAGGTAATATTTAGGTTTAATGTTGCCTCCAGTAGCAAACAACAAGCAAAGAATAGTGAGCACTTTTATTATTATTATTATTATTATTATTATTATTAAAGTTATAACCTACACAGTTTTTCTGCCATGTCCTGAGCCTTAAAATATCTGAAGCCAGTTTTGAACCTTTATGTTCTGCTGACATTGGCTTTATTTTTTTATTGTTCGGGGTCCCACAAATCTTACTGCTGCAAGTGTACAAATAATCATAATAACTGCAAAATCAGCCAGTTTTCCCATTTCAATATTTTCTTCTCTTCTGACCTTATCAGAATGCATTATGTAGATAAGTATTAAAATGGTAACCCTTCCCTGTGCCACAAAGTGGGCCTGCACACGCAGTGACGTGACAAATATGGAAATGACCATAACTCCAACTAAGGACTCCTTTACTCTCAGAGCAGCTCTTTGTGGCATGGATTCCACACGATTTGGAGGGTGGGGGCCATACCTTTGAGATTTTGGTCCATGTTGACATGATTGCATCACATCATTTTTTTTTCAAATTTGTCAGCTTCACCTTCATGTTGCGAATCACCCATTCTACCACATCCCAGAGGTGTTGGACTTAGATCCACGGAATCATGCTGCTGATGCCAAATCCTGACCTGATCTGCATGCCTCAGCGGTAATCCAGATTCATCAGACCAGGTTACCTTTTTCCAGTCTTCAGCTGTCCATGTTTGCTGAGCCTGTGCCCACTGCAGCCTCGGATTTCTGTTCTTGGCTGACAGGTGTGGAACCTGATGTGGTTTTCTGCTGTTGTAGCTCATCCACCTCAAGGGTGGACATGTTGTGCATTCTGAGATGCTTTTCTGCTCACAACAATTGTAGAAAGTGGTTATCTGAGTTACTGTAGCCTTTCTGTCAGCTCCAACCAATCCGACCCATTCTCCTCTGACTTCTCTCATTAAGAAGACGTTTCCGTCTGCAGAACTGCCGCTCATTTGATGTTTTTTGTGTTTTTCTGAATAAACTCGTTGTGTGTGAAATCCCAGGAGGATAATAATCCCAAATTATCAAACTATTCCCTTAAGTCAAATAAAGTACTGTATATTGACAAATGTCTTCTTCTTTTCACTGTTTTTCTATTGAATATAAAGCCTTCAATTTCCTCACCTGTCTTTCATCTTGAGTTTGTTCATTGATAACCAAAGCTGATCAGTTTGATTGATTTGTCTTCTTTATTGACAAACAGTGCATTGTAAATGTAACATTCAGAAAGTTAACAGCTACAAACTCACACACGCACGATGTACAAACATTTTACTGTACACTGAACAGCACACACACACACATTATTATACACACACACGCACGCACACAAAGATGCACAGGCGTGCGCATACTCACTTTATATTACAGTATTATAATACATTACAGTGGGATGCTCTGACTATATGAGCAGTAACACCTATAACAGTATTGTAGGTAAACAGAAAGGCAGACAGCAGCTGATTATTGAGCTGTTTTTCTTTTTTCAAGAGAAACCGTACATTACATAAATATTGAAAGGTATGGCAAGCCATAGGAAAACAAATAACTTAACATGAAAAGAAAGAGGAAGAAGAAGAAAACCTTTTCCTTCACATCCAAAGAGTGTTTACAGTTAAGTTGTTTCAGTTCAAGTTAGTCTTATGCACCACTGTGGTTACCGGCTAAAATGAGAGCTCAGTCTCTTTTGTGTTCATAGTTTTGAGATGAAAGCTCTTCTGAACACCTAATTTTTATTTATTTATTTATGTATTGTGCGTATAGTGTATAAGAGATCTTTGCTAACATATCCTTAAGAGATGCATGTTTGATCAAGAGTCTACAGCCATGCTAGCAGCTTTTCTGAGGCTGTACTTTGTCTTGCTGTACAAATATTACTCAAAATGACAGTTAACCCCCTGATTTTCATTAAAATCAATCATCAACTTGAACGTGAACTTCAGGTTAGTTTCATGAACATTGTGAATGACTGAGAACCCACAATAAAACAGTGTAGGTTTTACCTTCTGTGTAAAAGTGAAACCTGCCAATGTATGCTGAAGAGATGCAAGTTAAAAATGTTTGTGAAAATAGGGACTCTAAAATAAAAAAAAAAAAGACTGCTCGACTTGCTTGCCTTTAAACTGTCAAAGTGCTCGGTGGAATAGCAGACTGGATGCAGAGTGAGTGGCACTGAGAGGTTGTGGGCATTAAAAGAAGAAAGAGGACAGCCGGGTAGAGCAGGGAGGAAGCGGAGGAGACAAAAAGAGAGAATAATCTCTCCCCACTCAGCCTCATTTTTATTCAAACACCAGAGTCAAGCTTTGCCTCTCACAACCCCACCTCCCCCATCTCATTTTTTTTCTGTTCTTCTGTTTCCCTCCCGTCTCCTCTTGCCCCCGCTATTACCTATTCCCTTTCACTTTTTTCCTCTCCTCATAACTCGCCCTCTTCTCATCTCCAGACTCCCCCACAGTATCTATTACACCAGACCAACAGGAGAGGAGAAAAGCAACTGAGTTGGTCCCGCTTCCAGAAAATAACTGCAATTAAAAGATAAATCCACCCTAAAGCACTCAGAGGAGCCTCTGAGTGCTGCACGTTGCATTTCAGGGCCTATTATGTTGTTTAGTTGTCTATTTGTCCTAATTCTGTGCTTAATTGGCCAAACATAATGTGACATCATGTTCAAATATTTCCAGCACAGTTACGGTGGAGTCTGAATGGAGTTTTCTATCTGAAACATCTGCAGTAAATGTCAGGTTTTGGTGTCAGTCCCTCAGAATCAAACAGTGAGCTCTTTTGTCTGCAGCTGCCATTTTTTACCGCCATTCAGGGAATGGAGAGAGAGATTCATCATAGTCGTATCCATCGGCAGTGATCCCAGCAGACCAGAATACATTTAAGCTGCATAAAATGTTTTTACAAAAGAGAATGACTGCGGCCACAGACAAGGTGGCCTTGTTTGAGAGCAACACGTTACCTAACAAGAGCCATGCAACACTTCAAAAGAAAATTATGTCCCAAAGAACAACACACATTACACAGTCAATAGTCAGAAATCTGAAGAGAATTCTAAAGGATATTCAGGAGGAGGGGTCTTTCCTTTAAAGGAGATTTTTAACATAAAACTGCATCAGTGTTCCAAATCAATCCCATATATTATACCCTGTGGAGTTTGTTTGTGTGGATTTATTTAATTACATATCTATTTTTTATCAGAGGCCCCTGTTTTTTGTGCACATGGAAACACACATGCATGTGGGTGATACAAAATACATTCCTGTCTATTGTTCTGTAACACACCAAGACACTCAGCAATGCACCAGCAAAAGCAAGAAGTTAGTGCTGAGAAGTTCGAGAGTGACATTGCTTTAGTATACTCAAGCCAGTCAATATGCAAAACAGTTATTAACACTAACAGGCATTAAAAGCTGTGTGATTATCAACAAAACTTTGCAGGGAACAGGAGAAGCATCCACTGACAAAGAAGCACTGAATCTACTTTCTGAGTCTGGTAAAGGAACAACTCTGGAAAGTCCCAAAGCCCCTAAGTGGTCTCTTTGGTATTCTTCGGCACCCAGCCTACAGTTTGACACATACAGGACATGTCAAGGAACAGTGAGTTTGTTTGAGAGCGGTCATCAGCTGAGTCGATTCGAGTATACGGGTTTGAAGTACTGAACAATCTGAACAAGCAGCAAGCGAGTGCACACAGCTATGTTAAGCCCCGAGGGAAAGGAAATATGTCGGTCACCACCTGCACTGCTTAAAGCCAGACAAACACACAGTACTCAAGTGAGTTTGTAACCCAATTTAAGGTTGTAATGCTTTCATTTCTATGTATGCCAGTTAGACTGGCGACATATAAAAGAAGAGGCCAAGAGCCTTTGTTGGTGACAGACTCATAGTGGGAGCACATGGCTAAATTGTGGAGGTAGTTTATACAAGTGTAGACCCAGTATATGTCTAAAAAACATCTATGTAAACGATGTAGATTTCAAAATGGTCACTTTGCCAAAGTATGAGAAAGCAAATGCAGTCAACCTGTTGTCAACTCATCCTCAAGGATACACTCATTGTGTTTTGTTGAGACACACTGAATGTAAACAGTTTAAAAGAAAACTCCACAGGGTACCTTTGACTGGACAATACATGCACTGATACATGCCCACTGGTAGCAACATTTTATCCTTAAAAAGTCAACAGCAAGTGGCAGATTTTTCTATTTATTTTACAGTCACATTGTAATAATTTAGGTTTTTTTGTATGTAAAATTGTATAAATATAAAAGAACGCCAAAAATTTCAAGAGTGGACACTTTGTGATATGTATTTTTCAACGTAGGGTCGATCCTCTGGGGGAAAAAAAAAGACAGAGAAACATTTTAAAAGCTTGATGGCTAAACTCCCAACTTTCAATAAAATGAAACTTAATTTATCCTTGAACTAGAAGATTTGTCCAGATATTCAGTGTATTCAGTGTATTATTCAGTGTATTAACTCTGTTAATACTACTGTTCACCTAAAACTGTGTTTCTCCATTTTCTTGTTTAAGAGTCACAGTTACATACACAAATACAAAACTTGCAAAGGTTTCTCTTTAAGGGGCTGGACTTAGTGTGGATTTAACTTTTAATAAGCACTTCAGAAAAACTAACATCAAAAACATAAAACTCCATACTCTCCATAAACTCTTCAAGCAAATCATCATGGATTAATCATTCTATGTAGTGCAGGATTTACCAATGCAGCACTGTGGAAAAAACTCTGTTGTGTTCCTGAGATATCGTCTCTGTGGTGAATATCTGTGCTCAAACCAAGACACGTCGATCATACAAATACAAGACGTGCTGTAAATCATTTATGCCTTCATTGTCTTTTCACAAACACTGACACAGTAACATGTGAAATGTCTCCGAAAACTCACAACTAACCTTGTTAAATACCAGGAGACAGAAGTAAAATCAAAGAATAGACACATCACACTTAGCTGCAGATGTTTCCCAATGTATTAAGATACCTGCCTGTGCTGATAGCTTTCATTTCCTCTGCATGGCATTTTTTTTTTTTTAGGTGGCATTTAATATGAGCTTTTAGGCACACGAGTCATCTCAGTCTTTATTAAACCCCCGAGCCAGCGCTGAAACTGTTTTTCCAGAGGCATCTATTTACAACGAATTATGCCTCTGAACCACTGACTCGCTCCCAGTTGATCTCAATACTTTCTGATAAAATGTTCAATAAGCTATCGTTGCCAGGCAACAAATGCAATTCCGGTCGTGCCGCCAGAGCACCGTTTCGGCGAAAAGTGGAAACTGAAATGTTTGGAGGTTTAAAATAGTTGCAGGCCTCTCAATGTCACAACTTTCATAAATAAAAGACTTTGGGGCGTCCCAGCAGTGGAGATCAGTGGTGCGAGACAAACACAAACACATCGTTCTGCAGGACCCGTCGTGTTGAAAAAGCAAACAACTAAACACTGTCACTTCTGTCATTGTGAGCACAGCTCGCAGCGGATCACAATCAGAGCTACAGACTTGTAATCCTTAGGATGTGGGTGCACATGCATGACCAGAGGCTTGGGCTGGAGGCAGAGCGAGCCTGCCGTTGCTTCACAGCTGGTAATCTGCTCAGCGCTGAGATAAAAGAGTGTGCCCCACAGTGAGATCAGGCCTTCATGATATCATATTCTGTAAAGATTAGTGAGTCAAATATTCTATCTATGTATTCAAACATGATAAATAAGCCAACAGTTCCGTTCTTTATCCCGCAACATTTTGAATTTTACTATCTTTCCTTGTTCCATCTTTTCTCTGACATGTCTGAGAAAAAAAATCCTTGTCGGTTGTTTTGCGTATGGCGCAACATTGCAAAGGTTGCCGTCCACAGATGAGAACATGTATAGGTCACTTCATGTCATTTCATCTGCAAATTGACACAACAGTATTAATCAGTGATGTCAGCTGAGAAATGTGACTGTCAAAACAGACTGTGACAACAATGACATGTCCGGCAGCCAATGAATCTAAAAAAAAAAAAAAAAAAAAAGAATTAATGCCTGCCTCCCTGTCTGCTGCAAAATGATGATTACCATCTGGACAGCAGCCACACAGTTCTGACAGAAACGAGATTTGTTTTACGCGTGGACAGCAACATGACACAAGCATTGGATGTCTGGTTTGTTCATGGGTTGTATTAATGCTCAACTGGCAGTCGGCTTCAAGGTTTGCAGCCAAATCACAAGTACCTTTTCTGTCTTTTGAGATTCTCTGGCCACTGCAGTGCGTTCACAACAGGTGCGTCTCAGCAGCTGGTGATGACTCAATACAAACAGTCTCTTAAGCTGTTCTTCCATGTCTTCTTCTGTTCTTCTAACTGTGCAGTTGCCTTCCTTCCTAGCTTGGGAAGTAACTTGTTACACTGCTATGGTGTAATATTTCTTTATCTGATTTTGTTGCCGTTTGTTTTATGGTCCATAATTGGCTTTACTCAGAGGGCATTAGTGCTGATTGTAAAACATCATCCATTATGAGTTCCTTCTGAATTAAGTATTTTAAGTAGGACAGGCATTGCTAACTCTCTGCATGGAAGAGTTTATCTTTTCATGGCTGGATGGAAAGTACAAAAAAAAAGCACTATGAAACTTTTTTTTTTTGTCTGCAGTCCACAGCGATTCAAAGTTTGTCCCATTGATGAGTCAGGCAGAAGAAGATAATCACAGAAAACTCACAAATACTCCAGTGACAATTAATTGCCCGATGCTGTTGGCAGAAGTGAAAGTAAATGAGCATCTAGGAAATAAATATCCCATATTATAATATGTACAGACTCTTCAATATGAAGATAGATTAAAAAAAAAAAAAAAGTGCCATTTAACTGTTGGCTTCTGTCTGGATTCAACTGATAGCAGTAATTTTCACCAACACACTGAGCAAAACATCCTGAAGATAACAAGGCCTGCTGAGGGCCTTGTGTCGAGTAACACTGCTTTATAGACAGTTTGTCAGGCCTTTGGTCCAGTTTGTGTCCCGTCATATAAATGGCTGTTCACACAGTAGTATCTTTGTGTGATTTATCCTTGCATGAAAACTAGGCCATTTTGTCCTTGAATCAATCTTGAACAGTCAAGTTGGTAAAAAATGGTGACTTCCATCACTGAAATCTACAGCGCCGATTTTGTGCGAGATAGGATGGAGGTTTATGATTGTAGCCACTAAAAAGACCCAAAGACAGAAAAGTCTAGATACTATTTTTTTTGTTTTGTTTTGTTTTCAGTCAGTGGCTCTTGCACTGCCACTTGATTGTTGCTCAATTTGGGAAGCCAAATGGCATGAGAGAAGTCTGTCCAGTGACTGAAGGAGAGATCAGACCATGCAGACACATAAATGGCCACAGTGTGGCCACAGTTTAAAAACATGTAAAGTGGTTGAGATTTCCATGAGCAGAAAACTGAAATATATGAGGTTATAACATTAGTGTATAGACGACAGCCGGTTCCTTCATTGACTGTACACTGGTCAAACTATTTCATACTGTATCACTCTTCTGTGTGTTTACACAGATTCAGTGGGAGATTGGTCATCAACGTGGTGCCTCATCAACTGAACACTGGTCAGGATTTTCTTCTGGTGTCCCGCAAGAGACACTCCGATTCTCTGAAGATCTCTGGGGAAACACAGAAACAGATACGCGGCTGCATTATCATCAGAAAAATGTCATATCAACGTAACTGTTATTAAAGGTACTATTTGCAGGATTTTAACAAATAAATCTGAAAATAAACTAAAATAAATCAAAGACTGTTTAGATTAAGTAATAAAAAAGGCAAAGAGGACATTTAAAAAAAAGAAAGAAAAAAAAGGAAAGTGAATTCTGGTAAGTTTCTCATCCATTATTTCCCAAGTAGTAGTGCATTCTGCATGAAAAGTGTCTTAAAAACCCCTCTAATCTGCTGTCTCCACACGGATACTATGTTAAAGTATACTTAATTAATCCCTATGGGGAAATTAATTCTCTGTGTTTGACCCACTCTATTTAGGAGCAGTGGACAGTGACGGTGCACAGTACTGGGACCAACTCCAAGTCTGACGCTGGTGCCTTGGTCAAAGGTAATTGCGAGAACCTCTGATGGACTATTTATTGACTGAAGAGTCTGGAGGTCAGGGCTAAAGGCTCATTTAGTATCCAGCAGGTAGGCAGCAGGCAGTAGTTGCAAACCCATAGTACATTCATTACTGAGTAAACAAAGCTAAAACTTCCAGAATTTCTCACAGTGACAGATGGTGTTAAGAATTAAACATTATGGAAAAACTCACTTCTTACACTGATCGTTTTAGTAGTAAAACACTGAAAGAGAGAACAAACCACAAGCAGAAACAGCAGGTGGAGAAGAGGTACGTGAAAGCTAGAGATCAGGAAAAACGGTCCAAGCTTTAAGAAACAACAGCACTGCTGATGCAACTTGGAGGACAGTGGTTTAATTTGTGTATACTAAGGACAGTCACTATTTATTTGACAGTGATATACTGATGTTCGGTAATGGTGCTCATAGCATTTTATAGCATGATAAAAAGAGGAAGAAAGGATGGAAGTGAGTGAGCCAGGGACATTGTTAAGAGAGACAGACAGGCGTACACATGGACCAGCAGCCAGCCAACCAGCTGCCCTGCCAGTCATCCAACTAACAAGACGCCGACTTGGCAGCTGAGCAGTGCGAGACGCAAAGCAGAGAGAGGCAGACAGACAAAAAGAGAAAGGCAGTTTAATGGGTAGACCTACTCGGCTGTGATTTGTGTGACAAGCGGCAAAGAGGTGAAACCAGAGCCCAGGAAGGAGTCTCGATACTGGGTCATCTTCAGAGCAGCCAGCCAGTCTTCCACTGAGCTCACCCTGCTCAGGTCTGGAGCTCCACGGTCTAACAAGGGATGGGGGGAAGGACTGCAGAAAGTGGATACCATTGGATATAGAGGAGTTAGAAAAAAACACTGACACTGAAACCGAGGGCTGAGACAGGAAGAGTGTGTTTGTGTATGTAAATGAGTTCGTATCTCTCCTCACCCAGGGGCCACGTTGTTGGTGCCCGCTTTGAGAGATGCAGGGTTGCGTATCATTTTGTCCAACATGCTGACGATATCGGGGAACTTTGGCCGAGCGTTCCTGTCTTTCTGCCAGCAGTCCAGCATCAGCTGGTGCAGGACTACTGGACAGTCCATCGGAGCCGGCAGCCTGAAGTCCTGCTCTATGGCATTTATCACCTGGAACACGGTGGGAGAGGGGAAAAAGAAAAGACAAGGGGACACAAACTGATGATTGATTTAAAAATGTTGAACATCATAGATCTATTTCAATTTCATTCTATCTAAAGCTGCTGTAAACAATGTCTTCAAATTGTTCTGGTGCCCTCAAGCGGACACCGTGAAATGACATGTTTAGCTTCCATTATGTGACATGGTCTCAGTTGATTTGAAATATGCGGGCGAGGTACAAATTTCCAGAGGGTTCTGATCAAATGATGAAGGTCTGATCGCTTTAAAGCAGTTGTTACTTTGTGAGCATGGGGTCTCTGGAGAACCACAGCTGAATACAACCCTCTATTCAATTGTAAAGGGCTGTTTGCCTCCACCCACACCTCCATCACCCACGTTGTTGGATCAGGAAGCAGAGAAAGGGGGAGAAATGAATAAATTCTAACCACTTAGGCTGGATCCACGGCTGCTGTTACAATGTTACGTTTTTGCAGCGTGATAGCCAAACAAGTATAACAAGTGAAAAAGCTCTTACAACGATGTGTACAAAACATGGTTCCCCAAAATCACATTTGATTGATTAGTTAAGGTTTATGTATATGTTCCTGAGTGCATTTTCATGTTTCACCAGAAGAGATGAGGATTTTAGTATATAAATACACAACAATCTTTTTTTTTTTTTTGTCGAATACAAACAGATAGCAGAAAAAAAGTGTTTTTTCTCCTTCTGTGTGTTTTTAAACAAGCAAGGAGAAGTGATAGATATAGAAGATATAAATGACAGAGGGGAGAAAATATTTTGAAAGAAATTTAATCTTGTGATATGACATCAGTAAATTGCATACAGCATGGTGCTGGTCTGTGATGCTCAGAATATCAAAGGAATGAAATAAGAAGAAAAAAAAAAAGTTGAGTCCAGCTTTCTTGCTGCTGTTTAGGCGACAATTTATATTTTGCTCTCAAGTTTGGATTTGTCACTTCCTCACTTCCTCCAGGCAGATGACACTGCAGTAGGGAAGGGATTGTTTTCTCAGCTCCTCTGAGATTTCAGCTGATAAGACAGGTGTATTTTTTTTTCAGAAGAATCTCTATTTCCATTTGAGAGCTTCATCCTCACGCAGCATGAGGTTACTCTGTATATCGAAGCAGGCAGCTGGACACAGAGAAGCTTCTGATTTCATTATGCCACTGCAGGTATTGAGGACGATACAGATCTTTCTCTTTCAGGGTTTTTCTGTGAAAACGTTTAGGCAGGAGTTTTGTATTGGAGAGAGGTAGTGCTTAAGACACCAGCATACCTAAATGTAATGGATGCTGACTGCAATTATGCTGAACATCACAGAACTCAAAACTCCTTTGACTGAAAGAATAACTAGCTGCCTTACCACCCTGCAAAATAATCAAAGAAAGGAAATATCAAGTTCAAGGATCATTGTCTCCAATTATTCAGCTCTCTGTGTCAGGATTGTGAAATGTCTCCCTAACTCTAATTATTGTGTTGTTTTGTACTTGTTGTATTTCTTTTTTGCTTTGTATTTAAAGTCAATCAAATCTGAAATCTGAATCAGTGGTTGTTTTTTTTTTTTTGTTTGTTTTTGCTTCAGTACTGCCAATTCTTCTATTATGGCTTTGTGCCAAAGCGTTCCAGCCTTTTGTCTTGTTTTCCTGCCGACCTCAGTTTATAACCTCGGCCGGTTTTTGGACTTTTGCCTGTTTGCTTTTACCCCCCTGGACTTGTTTGCCTCTCCTTGCTTTGATCGTTGACCTAAACCTTGTTTTCACTACACCTTTTCTGCCAAGTGCGCTGTGGTCTGTGTTTTGAATTTTGGTGCTGCTGCTATTCTATTTTTGTTCACATTTTAATGACGGATTGTGCCTTTAAGAAAGGTAAAGTGTCTTGAAAATGTCTTCAAATAAAAACCTCAACATGTTTTTAGCAACATTTCTCATAGATTTAAACTCACAAGGCAGAGGCAGTGAATGTGTAAGCCTATCTAACAGTAAGCTGAGGGAATTGCGACACTTCTACCACTGTAAATGCAGCGCCGGGGATTTGTCTGCTCGCTGAGTGAACTCTGCTTGACCCCGACACACTTCTCAGGCTTTGTGCCACATAAATTCTCTCTCTAAGCACCACTGTCAATCACAATAGCAGCGACTTTAGTGAAACATCACAGGTCTCTTTCATGATTAATTCATGTCGAACACAGCACCTGTGGCGGCTCCGCTGACAATTTCACCGTTCCGTGTTCTTTGAAATTGTGTGTGTGTGCCTCGACGCATGTCTGCTTGCATGTGTGTGGTTTAGGTGTGTGTGTCGTATGTGTGAGTTTAGGGTGTGAGGTTCATGCATAGTTAATGCCCCAGCAGACCCTCGTTAGCTATAGTAGTAACACACTTTCTCCATCATTATACACTGGCTGTGCCATTATAAAACTGACTCTGTCATTATACTGACTCTCTGTCATTACTGCTGCATAGGCTGATTCTATTGCTCCGGAGCAACCATGGGGGAATGAAGGGTGAGGCTGCAAGGAGGAGATGAGCAGAAACAGCAGGGGAGAGGGAAGAGATGGGGGGGGAGGTGTGAAATAAGGAGAAAGAGATGGTTAAGGTGATCTAAATGCTAGACAGGGAAATGGTTCTTTGCGGATGAAAATGGGACAGCTAACCAGACAGAGAACACGTCACATATAAGTTAATGATGACTAAAGCAGGCAAAACACTTCTGGCGTGGAGCTGCGGTCGTACTGGGAGAAATAAGCAACAACAATATTTTCTAAAAGAGCTTTGATTAAGCATATGTTATGCGATAAACACAACTGAAGTCCCTCAGTAAGTCCTTTGGCAGAATTTGTGGAGCAACTAAATTTATTTTAAAGTTTAAACTTTCCACTAAAGGTTGTAAAATTCCCAGGCTGTTCCGTGTCAAGCAAGAATTTGGAGTCTCAGTGCTTTGAAGTGGGGTTTAGTGCCAAAACTAACTATAATCTGTGTATCACATTTCTTCTCGGAAATAGAAACCTAAAAATAAAAATGTCAGCAATCCGATCTTCTGGAACCTCCTTTTTCATGTACTTTATCCCCTTTAGGTTTGACAGTAAAATTGAATACTCAGCCTAAAGAAGGGATGAGAGAGTGTTTTTTTATGTTATGTTAACGCAAGAATTGCAGGGAACTCTGCATTTCTTGTTTTGGAAACTGCTGATCACTCCTACTATAAAAAAATACAGGGATAAATATATTTTCAAAACCACTTAACATCAGCATGATGCCAGCATAAAATAAAAAGGTATAGAAATGCTGCAACAGATTGATCATACTGTGAAGGTAATTGGAAAAAAAAATCAAGATATTCCACTATTCCCTGAAGAAAAGATCAGCTGGAAAAGGAAATTGTGATGCCTTTTGGTCTGGTGTTTCAGGGAACAAACATTTCTGTGACACTTAAATTGATGTCCTCATTTTCCGTGTGTTTCTTTGACATGCAGAAACCCTGCTGTGAGAGGCGGCAAAGGAAACAAACAAGCACACCCCCAACCCAAACACACACACACACACACACACACACACACACACACACACACACACACACACACACACACACACACACACA
>JBBMJY010000022.1:18023051-18035535 GCA_037833715.1 Toxotes lorentzi
ACACACACACACACACACACACACACACACACACACACACACACACACACACACACACACACACACACTCACACAAGCAGGTGGTGACTTACATCTTGGTTGCTCATGTCCCAGTAAGGCCTCTCTCCGTATGACATCACCTCCCAGGTGACGATCCCATAACTCCAGACATCTGACGCTGACGTGAACTTCCTGTAGGCGATTGCCTCTGGAGCCGTCCACCGCACTGGGATTTTACCACCCTGAGAGAAAGAATGGGAAAAAGAGGAGAAGAAAGGGACAAGAAAGAAATTTAATTTTTTTTTTTTTTTTTTTGGCTTTATAGTTCCACTTTTGATGTCCATGCTTACACATTCGCCACACAGTATTACACAGAGGCTATAGACGGGCCATAATATGTAATAGATACCAAGGTGAGGACTGACTTTTAATGTAATGGGATGACCATTACATTAAAAGTCAAAAGAGCATATTGTTCTATACAGCAGCTGATTTGGGGAGAATCACTACCAGATGCAATTATGAGAAATGTGTGTGTATATTTCATACAGTATGTACACAGCTGCCATGCTGTCACCTGCTGTATTCACTATGTAGCCTCATGTCCAATTTTCAGTGGGAAAAAGATACTTAAAGATGAAGCTACATCTGCCTCGTTTTCTTCTGCAATGTTTATTTTTGGAGAGAAAACAAACCAGATGTTTGATGTGTAGTGAGATGGATAACATGCATCTGTTCCACATACATGCTGTACATCCACATTTGTGTCTTCTTGTCTTTTCTAATGAAGACAAAGCAGTGACTAAACAAAAGCTTTGTTCTTCTCACTGCTGATGGAGTCTAGGAGAATAGGAAACATTGCTATATATCAGTTTGGCTGTGCTTCATCCTTGTTGGAATACATTATCTCTGTAAGCTATAATCTTTTACACTTTTAAAATTCAAGGAAATTCTTATGAGCAGTCACAAAGTGCCTTCAAACTACTTTTTTAGCCAGGTGGCTCTATGGTAATGTCCTTCCATCCATCAGTCGGTGCAACACTTTTGTCCAAAGCGAAATATCTCAATAACAACTTGATGGATTTCCATTAAATTTGGTGCAGACATTCATGGTCCCTAGAGGATGAATCCTACTGCAAGAGATGAATTATACTAAATCAGAATTTTGAAGGCCAGCTGCCAGAGAGAGAGGTGAGATGCAATGTATCGTTGAATATGAAATATTAAATGGAAAAAGAAAGTTTTAAAGTTGAGAGAGAAGTTGAAGTTTCCCACCACCACACAGCTAGCCAATCAAGGTGTAAACTGGGTGTGAATTTTGGATTGCAGGTTTTGGAAAGTTGCAGAAATGGTCTGACACAGGCCTGGAAACCTCCTCTTGCCTCAGAAAAGCATGGGCGGGTTGAGGCTTCTGGCGTGTTAATGACGATAATAACGATAGCATATCTCTAAAATTAGATGACTGAACGACTGATGGAGGGATGGCACAACTTATTGTTTATGGAGCATGAGGAAATGATCCCTCCATGTAATGTGGGATAGCAGGGAATTCAGGATGGAACGGAGGCGTGAAAAGACGCTAGGGTCAAATGTTGAAAAAACTGTATATCCCTCACCTCCAAGACTAGACATACAAAAACAAGAGCAATGTGTTTGTGAGCATCAACACACCCACAGGGACAAGTGAGAAGTGGAGGAAGTGGTATTGAAAGATTTGTTTGTTTCCAGTGGTTCTTATCATCAGCTGTACATAAAGATTAGTGTCCCTGACTGTACACACATTAACCTGCTACCATTAGCATTCAGCTCAAATCACAGCTGAGACTGATGACGCACATAATGAAAGATGAGTCTGAGAATGAATAACTGAGTCTGACAATCTGAGCGAGATGTTTCTTAAAATGTCCATTGAACTACCACCTTCTGGCACCACCCTCAATCATTGCATGCATTGTCCCACTAGTTGTAAGGATCTAACATTTGCAGTTAGAGTTATCAATTTTTCATCCATTCAACTATTTCATTTTCTTATGAGTTGTAGGCATTACGACTTCACAGTGCTGCTAGCGTGACCATGGGATTTTATGTATGTGATGAGTGAATGAAACAGCGATGAGCAGGCAGTTTGCCCTCCATCTGGTCACAGCATTTGAGTGTCCTTTAGCCTGTTCTCTGCGTGTGTCCTTACCAGTGAGCTGGTGTAGGTGGGGTCAGAGGTGTCCTCCTCTAGATATCGTGATAAGCCAAAGTCAGACACCTTGCACACCAGGTTACTATTAACCAAGATGTTCCGAGCTGCCAGGTCCCGGTGAACATAACTCATCTCTGCTAGGTACCTGTAACATCAACAGGATTTATTGTGTGAATGTTATCTGTAGCCAGCTACCTGGGCTACTATAAAAAGGTAATGGGATTTAGTGTGTGTATGCGTGTCACTGTACGTGTGTGTGTCATCACTGCCAGCTACCTTCGATAAAATAGGAAAGGGATTTAATGTTTGTGTACATGGACATGATTGTGTGCTATCGCAGCCAGATACCTGCAATAAAACACGGATAAGATCTAATGTGCGTGTGTGTGTGTGTGTTTCAAGCTTCCAAGCTGACAAGTTGTGGTGCTATTACCTTGAATAAACAGCTTACTGTACAATATGTTTTAGAGTTTGTGTTTCTTTTTTTTTTCATGTATGTTTGTGTGAGTGACATTGTGTGTGTTAGAAAGAGAGTTTGCAGGATGTGGAAGCAGCATATCTCAAGCTGCTGATGTCTGATTAATTATAACACATGACCGAACATTATTGGAACTCACCACATGAGGTCTCGGTATGATAGAAGTGGCATTGTTACAAAGAAATCTAACTTCTCATAACAATCATTGAACGATTAAAAAAAACTTTGTTCTTTATCTTTATAATAACATGGATAGATATAGCAGGAGTGTGGATGTGGATGTGTGTGTGTGTGTGTGTGTGTGTGTATACCTCATTCCAGATGCGATGCCCCTCAGCATACCAACCAGCTGAATCACTGGGAACTGCCCATCATTCTGCTGCAAAAACCATGAACCATGACAGGATTATTTTTATCCTCCGTAATCAGAACTTTTCATTTCAGTTATTTAGAGAAAGTCTAGCATGTGAAAAGATACGTTTGCATTTCACAGAAAGTCTTATGACAGCAGCTACTTGAGAAGAAAGTACCCTTTTCCACTCAGCTCGTGGTTTAGCGACTGCCGTCTATGCTCTGTGAGAGAACGTTTACGTGGACATTTAACATGTAACAAAATGTGACTGTAATGTAATTAAGGGAAAAAGGAACCATATTTAAGCACACTCTTATCATTGCTATTGCTATAGAAGTGCTTTTTAACCCATTAAATTTTCATGGATTAACTTCAATTGAACAATTTTAATGATTCAATTCTCAAGACTTTTTTTACGGTCCTTGATCTTGAGTGAGTGTAAGGCCCCTTTATGCCGTGCAATTTTTGGCTGCCTGATATGAAAGTTGACAATCTTGAGAGGAATATGGAAAATCGAAAATGGCTGTCCTACATTGCACCATGAGACGTGTCCTCCAGCAGCCGATTTGAGGTTCACTGCTGATACAACCCATGTATACAAACACACACAAACACACACTTCCCTAGCTATGACCAGGCACACACTCTCCTTCTGCTGCTTTGCTCTTATGCTTTTTCAGTGCAGAGAAGTATCAGAACTATGGTCTATTATTATTATTGCTACTGCTTTTTTTCAAATTGAAAGCATGGCCTCGAAAAAGTGCCTCTGCTGTCATATGCTTTCCCTCTATCTACACTGCAATGAAGGGGTCAGCAATAAGGTTTAACATTGGGGCCGTTTATTTTAATATTGCACAATTAAGGGCCAACAGTGTTTTATTAGTTCATGCTGCACACCCATCTTTTCTATACACAGTAGGAGATACTTGTTAATCACTTATTATATCACTTTGAATAGCATGAATCACGTCAACCAGGAGGTCAATCAGGCTTGTTGAGTCAAGAACTTCAGAGTTAATTATGTTGTTTTTCCCGTTGGAGAAAAGTACAGTTAACCAAAGATGCTTTTAAGGTGAAGTAATCAAACGAGGACTGATTCTGCGCTTTCACTCTTTCACCTTCGGACCAGACCATCTCTGTCTCCTCTAAACATCACTGACATCCCCGCTGACATAGCTGCAGTCAAAGGTGTTTGTGTGTCTTCTAATTCACTTTGTGCATCAAACTGTGCCTTTGATGCTCCTCTGGCCTAATCCTCTGCAGGCAAAACCTTCTCCTAGGTGCACACAGACACATACACGCATTGATCCTTCAGGTCTGAGAGTGCCTGCAAGATGGTCATGCTAGGACAGCAACACCAGTGAGATTGATCATTGTGTTTGTGTGTGTGTGTGTATGAGTCAGCGGATGATTTCTGAGTCAAAAGGGGTCACACTGTGAGAACCGAACATCAAAGAGTTTCTCTTTCTGTTTTTAGAGGCGCCTCGAAAGGAGGGCAGGATCAAAGAGACGGACAGACTGACGGGCAGACAGGCTGGCGGGAGGAGGAGGAAGGAGCACAGGAAGAGAGGAGAAAAGGAAGAGCAGGAGGTTGTTTCGTTGTCTTTTTGTCTCTTTCTCCAAAAATTCCCAATTCTCCACTCTTCACCTGTTTCTCTGTATTGTATGTGTATTTTATGTCTGGACTACATGTGACTTTGGACTGAACATAAGTGTTTATACAGTCCTGTGCAAAAGTTTTAGTCACTGTAGATGTTTAGCGTCAGTTCATCCACAGTTCATCGGCAATATGACAATGACCTCAAACATACAGCCAGAGTCATAAAGAGCTATCTTCAGACACAAGAAGAACAAGGAGTCCTGCAGCAGATGGTCTGGACCCCACAGCGCCCTGTTCTCGACATCATGGAGTCAGTCTGGGATTACGTGAAGAGACAGCAGCAATGGAAAAACCTACCTGCCAAGTACCTTGAAAAACTGTATGTAGGAGAACTGGTGCTGTTTTATAGGCAAAGGGTGGTCGCACTAGATATTGAAATGATTTAGGTTTTCTTCTGTTTACTGCACTTTGTATTAAGTTAACTGATAAATAAAAACTATCCATGGCATCATGAACGCCGTGAAGTCTCAATTTACTTTTAGTGCCACCGATATCGTAAACAATAAGAATATATGTAAACACAACCTGTAAGTCCATTATGTGTATTATTTTTAATTTTATTTTATTCACGGTCCTGAAATTTTTTAATCCTGTCTCAACATGTAAATCATTTTGTTTTGAAAAGCACTGTGCTGTAAAAAAGGTTATTATTATTATTATTATTATTATTATTATTATTGTTGTTGTTGTTGTTATTATTGTTATTATTATTATTATTATTATTATTATTATTATTATTATTATTATTATCTACATCTGCAGGCATCTGTGTGGACAGTATATATGTGTTATTTACCCTGAGAAATGAGTCAAGAGCTCCGTTCTCCATAAACTCTGTGATGATCATCGTGGGCCTGCTCTTGGTGACCACGCCCTCCAGCCTGATGATGTTTGGTTGGTCAAACTGGCCCATGATTGATGCCTCGGACAGGAAGTCCCTCCTCTGCCTCTCAGAGTAGCCCACCTTCAGGGTCTTGATGGCCACAGGAATTTCTTTTTTCCCAACAGGCTTCAGGCGACCTTTGTACACCTCACCAAACTCACCTGAAGAAGGAGAAAGCATTAAGGGGTTTTAAAAGAAAGCTTTCTGTCTAACAGCAAAATTACACAGTACAATGTACATCTAAGGCTCTTCAGAAAACAGTATGTGACTCAGCAGGTACAACAAGTACATTGTTAGGGGATGGTGTTTTTCAATGCACCCTTGAATCCAGAACCATTGAATAAATTATTACACGATAAAGGGGCTAATAAATTATTACATTTTAATAACATTTTGTGATGTGAAATGGGTCAGCTTTGAAATCAGATGGGCTGAGGTTCATACCATTTGGCATATTGTTCTATACAGCAGCTGATTTGGGAAGAAGTGTGAAGAGCAATGCATGTTAAACACAGAAACACACCCTCTGTCCTGAGAACTGCCCTCTGCACCTTCAGTCTCGTGCTAATGGACTCTGAGCAGCTCTGCTGGTCCATACTGGGGTCGAGGGTTCTGCTCAAGGGCACATTAATGGTATTTTTTGCAGACTGAAACAACAAAAATAGAATCCCCTCAAGAAGTCCACTCAGGAATGAGAGAAGGCTGTGCAGCAGAGGTGGTAAATGAGATAAAAGGGATGGCACTGTCACCTGCATCGTTTCATTACAATGAGATGAAAATTTTAAAAAGGTAAAAACTGAAGTTGCAGACCCTGAGACTTTTTGTCCACAGTATGAATTATATACTAAAATGGCCTAGCCTACAATTCCAATACTGCAACTAGTTAATGTTTTTCTTTAGACCCACTGTTACTGGAGAATGCCCACATCTTTCTTTCGTCTCCAAACCAAGATAACCCTGATGACATGATCAGGTTAGTTATGCTTGATCAGAACTGGCTTGAAGAAAATCAAAATTGTTTATAGTTGTTCCAAACAGTCACACTGGATGGCACAAAGAAAAGTCAGCTGTCACGGAGAGAGATGAGACGCAATATCATTTAAATATGGAATAACGGTGCCCAGTTTCCAGCAGTGTCTCCTGGAAGACATTCACAGTGTTGCACTTGGTTGTTCACATGAAAAATTGAAAAAAAATGTATCAAGATGGAGAAACAAAAGTTTGACAGAGCAGTTCAAACCCTGGAGCGATTCACAGCCCCCACGAATCGTGGGAAATGCATGGGTACAGGTGGTTTCCCCTTTTAAAACATCTGTTTTCAGAAACAGCAGTCCCTGGTACGGTTAATCTGATCTTTATGTGTATAACTGATATGGAGTTTTTTCTTTTTTTGAATTTGATTGCTTAATAATATCTATGAATTAGCTGGTCCTGGTTGGTTAAGATGTTAAGAAAATGAACCGTTTTAACCTCAATGAACTTGTTCAATGTACAGAAAATTTACTGTCAGTGGAGACACAGATGTCTTTTGTCAAAATAAATGCACGCACATGCTGCTTGGGAACATCACTTCAAAATAAAAGTCCTCATCCCAGAGATAAAAATCGTTTTGTGAATAATGGATGAGTGATGGGAATTGGATGACAGGCTGTGTCGTCCTGTCTCACTGTGATCTCTGCTCCACATCTGACTGCTCATTAAAAACTATCTACTGTCAGTGCTGTAAACTACCAGGAGGAGAGGATGATGAAGGGCAAAATAAGAAGGAGAGGAAGTGGGAAGGAAGGAGAGATGGGGGTGTAGAAGAAAGAAAGAGTGAAGAATGGAAATGAGACAAGATGACATATCACTTCTTTTTTTCCTTAATAGAAGTGGTCAAAGAGAAGATGGAGCATAAGAAGAAATATTTATTGTCTTCAATCTACAGTACATCTAAATATACTGTACTGTGTGTAAACGAACTGGCCTGTCAGGTGAGGTTTTATTGCTCATTTGTACTGTTACTGTACTACGTTTCAGGACTTATCTTTAGTCAAAAGTGCTTTTTATGAAGGACATTTGTTACAGTAGGAGTGATAGTGATAAGGAAAGAATAAAAGAGAGGTCTGTTAATACAGAGGGAGAGGAACAGAGAGTAAGGTGAGATATTTTTATTATCTCCTCAGGGTGCTCCCTTCTTTTATCTTCCCTCCTCGATCTGTTGTTCTGCTTTTTCCCCCGTTGGTTCTTTGTTTTAGCATTTCTCTATAAGCAAACAAGCTCTGAAATTCCAGAGGGGCTGAATCACAGAGAGAGATGAAGATAGAGGAAAGAGTCAACGAAAGACACAAATAAAAACAGGAAGAAAAAGCCAGAGAAGGGGTAAAAAAAAAAAAGAGAGAGAGAGCATTTTCACTTTCGATCGCAGCAGAATGGGAGAGATTCGACCGGTTAAGAGCTCAAAGTCCGGCCACATCTCATATCACCTAGGCTCATATTTTCCCCTCCCTGCCCTCCCTCCTCTGTCACCTCTGGCTGAGGTGAGAAACCTTCCCCCTGAGAGAAATAAAGTGAGAAACGGAGGGATTACAGAAAGCCTCTCAGAGTGGCTCAACAGACCAAAGCCCAAAGCACACACTTGCAGCAGTGAGGGTCTGAATCTGGTTGATGACCTTTTTCACCCAGAGCTCCATGGCCCATTTGGGTTTGATTGGTTTTGGTTCAAAGAAAACAAGTTATGAGTTATCATGGTTATAACATCTGAAGTAAAAACATTCCTCCATCTAGTATGGATTGAGGTCTAGGACAAAAATCACTTATCTCGCATAGTACAAAAGATAATGATTTACTGCTTAAATAACAAGATAACAAGGACACTTTATGACATTATGTGTGCAGACACACGGCAGAAACTAGCCTTACTTAAGCTTAACTTAAACTCTTTATTTGTATTTTGTGTTCCCAAAAGTTTTCTTTTGCATAATGCAAACAGAATAAACAACAGTATGATGTGAGGAATGCAATAATGATAAAAGTGATAAATACTTACTTTTGAGATTATTTGAGGACACTTTATCATATACAGTAGTTTGAGCTTCCAACTGTCTGTTTTGTATTATGCATGTAGCCAACAGCTGATGACTGGGTTGATTAATGATAGCTGGGTGAATTCCTAATTCTGCGTTGTGCTGTCACTGGATGTACACTACATGGTGTAAAAGTATTTGTATTATTTGCTTGTGTGGTGAGTTTATGTTTTACATATTTATATAATATGTATTTTATTATATTTTGTGGACAATAATGTTCATTACTCAGGGATCAGTGGTAAAAGGAACTATTAAGTTTTTCCTCATTTCTTGTTTCCACCTTCTTCCATTCAACAGCTGAAATGCAAAAGCTCTACCCCCTGCCAAAATAAATAAATAAATAAATAAAAATAAAATAAAAAAATTCAGAGGAAGCCCTGGGACTCCATTTCACATCCAACATTTGCCAAACATCACACAGCATTTCTACAGTGAGAGCTCAGATAGCCAAAGAGAATGCATGAAGACAGTTTTAATTTATTCCTGTGAAAGTTTTCAGCATGAATAAAACATCTCTCCTGACTTCAAAGGAAAAAAATAAAGCAAAATAATAAATTGGCATTGCATGTTTCCAGATCTTTCTCATTGACACAAAAGGTTTGTCAGCTTAAGAAATTGATTCATTTACTGTAGAGTATTTGCTGTTTCAAGTGTCAGTCGGTCTCATTAAGGAAACCAGGGTTTACTTTTCTAACTTTCCCCTAACTATTAAAACAACAGGGGAGTTTCATTTGAGGCATTTATTGAGTTTTTCTTTTAGCAGCTTAGTGAGACAACATGAGAGAGAGAAAGAGTAAACCAGAGGGTAAAGGATACTAAGTATATGAAAATCTCTACCTGATCCAATGACTTCCTCTATTTTGACACAGGAGGGGTCAATTTCCTTGGCAAACTCCCGCACAGCCTCGTTGGGGTCCTCGTAGGTGAAGGGGTCGATGTAGATCTTGACCCCTGGTGAACTGTGACCCTCAGACAGGGTGGGAAAGGTCACAGTCGGGGTGGGACCACTGAACATATCAGGCCTCAGAGTCACCTCTGAAGAGAAAATGAGAAAGGATGAAACTTAAAACATAAGATGAATTTGTGCAGCAGAAGTGTCAGAATCAGTCGTACCTCCTCCGGTGTTGTACTGTGGCAGCTTGTCACCGTACACACTCTCTTTCAACTGCCTTCTCCTGCAGACAAAAACAAAGATGGAGAGATTTTTGGGGAAAAGTCTGAAATATTATGAGAATAAAATGCTAATTGGTTGTCTTCTCTTCAGTTGGGCTGAGATAAAATAGATAGTCCACCTGAATGTCAAAAAAAAAAAGAAGTCTGCTGGAGATAAAGGAAAAGTCTTGCAGGAATTCATTAGTATTGGGTGACTTGTTTCAGTTCTATGTTGTCAGCTCTTGTTTCCTGCTTTCATTTGAGGATGGAACCAAATAAATGCGCTCTGTAATATTCTAATATGTCAACTGATCTTCACAACAGACACCTTATACCGCATACAGGAGAAACAGATTGTCACTTGCTATTTCTGGGAGGGTCGTGGGGTTACGGAAACTTCAGACGTATTCTGAAAAAGTGGATTCTTAGCCGGTGGCGAAAGATGGGCAGTGACACATTATGTCATCGTGGAGACAGAACAGTCTACAAGATGTGGTACGTGTGTAAGAGTGTGTGTGTGTTACCTGGAACAGATGATGGCAATAGCTACCAATGAGACGATACACACTCCGCCTACTAAAGAGCCTGCAATCAGGGACAGCTGCTGGCCCAGCTCGGACTTATACTCATCTGCAGAAACACACACACACACACACACAACACACAAATTGAAAAGAGAAGTATTGTTTTCATACACACATAAAACAACATTTACAAGGCTCATTTTACATGACTGCAAGTACAGACACACACAGACACATAAAGTAGGGCAGAATTTATTTACTTCACAGTCTGATTTTCACTTTTGCTCAGCCTCTCACATTTCCCTCTCTCAGTCCTGCACGCTCTTACCTCTCAACCATTAAAACCCTCCACCCACACACACACCTCCACACACTCCAGCCAACCACTCACCCACTTACCGTCGGTGAGTGTTTGGAAGAGCATCTCCTTGCTGTAGGCTCCGTAGCCGGCCACTGTACGGGCCCTTACCTGGACCACGTAGCCGGTCCCAGGCCTCAGTCCCTCCAGAACCACATTGGGCGTCTCGCTCTGCACCACTGAACTGTTCAGGACTGACGACTGGGACTGAGGGGAAAGTACAGAGAGAGATGGATGTTTCACAGTGATAGAACACAGACTATAATACTTCTTCAGTCACAGACTAAATGAGACTAAATTCAGTACTCAGTACAGTTTTGGCTTTCAGCTGAGACAAAGCCCAAAGTAAGACATCTACCATTCTCAAACTGTGACACCACAGACACCGTGGCAGGACTGAGTAACTGCAACATCTTGAGTTTGAATTTGGCCTTTGTCACACTGTGCCAGTCTCTATCGCATTCTTTCTTTTTCCATTTTTTCTAACAACACAAAAAAAGAACAGTTCAAATGCCCTCAGCTACATTTTGTGTCTGTGCGCCACACTCTTGAATGATCTGTCTGTCTACAGAAAAAAGAAAAGAAGGTTTTGTGGTACATTATAAAAGGGATCATTTAGGTTTTATTCTTTCATACTGAGATATCCACGGCTCTACGCAAAAACTACAGAGGTGGACAGAATCTTCCCAGAAAGGCTGTCCCAGTTATTCTGAATAATCCACAGACATCACTATTAACAGCTTTTATTGGACCTACTTTCTACTCAAAGAAGGTCAGTATGAAAATTGTTCACATAGAGGTGTATAGATTATCCAGTGTGACCACATCACTGTTTTTGGAAAGACAATGAGCAGCATAACTCCATATTTACATTATTTGTAAATATAAAATACATTTACATTTCTATGCAGCTGACACCAGCTCTCAAAGTAAACGTATAAGCTTCTTCAGCAAGATTAAGCATTAGATGTCGAGCAATTTCCTCCAGTTCCCATCTAGCCAGCCAACCTAAGACTGCACATCACCCCTGTTCATTTTAGAACTGTTTTGTCAATTGTTACTAGTAACATTCATGGCTAAACACGGGTATTGCTTAAAATTATATTTCTGAACTCCTCAGTCCTTAGTCCTTGAGCCAAATGGCAATCTGAGGTCCTGTGGAAAGGATCTCTTGGCTGTACGTATATCAAGGTTATTAACTAGAGGTGACAGGTCCTTCGCTGTCAAAGCTTCCTGATTCTGGAACGCCTTAGGCTCGCCAACTCAGTCTCAACCCTCAAGTCAATTCTCAAAGAGAAGACACTTACTAGAGACAGGCAATTTCATATTACTTTATAACATATATTATGTCATTTTGTAACATGTCTTATTTTATAATTTTATTTTGCTTTGTTGTGTTTTAATATTTATAATACATTTTTATTTATTTAATCTTTAGGCCTTCTTTGCACTGTGTAGGACACTGTAACTACTTTTTTGAAAGGTGCTTTTTTTTATTATTATTATATAATTGTAAGCAAATTTATATATTTACCCATATTGTATATTGGGCATACATTTTGAAATGGGCATACCTTAAAACCTAGGCACATAAAACCAAATCTATCTACATGGCAGAACAAAACCAGGGTTGAGTGTTAAAATATTTAAATTTTTTTTGTGATTTGGGGGAACTGAGTGGCCGTGACTCCAGCTTTCCCTTGTGTTTCCATGTTTTCTCTGTCTGCCTTGTGCCTCCATCTCTCCTGTGTGTGTGTGTGTGTGTGTGTGTGTGTGTGTGTGTGTGTGTGTGTGTGTGTGTGTGTGTGTGTGTGTGTG
>JBBMJY010000022.1:18035635-18055883 GCA_037833715.1 Toxotes lorentzi
GTGTGTGTGTGTGTGTGTGTGTGTGTGTGTGTGTGTGTGTGTGTGTGTGTGTGTGTGTGTGTGTGTGTGTGTGGCGTGGGAACAGCTCTCCCCCTTGCCCCCTCGTGGCTCTTGCTTCACCTCTACACCTGTCTTCAATGAGCTCATCAATCCAGCATCAATCCAGCGGCACAAGAACCCCGGCTCTTCCCCCACTGATCGCCAGATTGTTCTGTTCTGCCATCCTCCATGGCAGTCACTCTCTCAGGTGCTCCTCTATCTAGTATTCTATTCCAGTTGTTTCCACGTGCCAGTACTAACTGTGTTTCCCTGTTGTCAGGATTCCCTGTGCCCTCTCCGCCATTGTGTCTCCTCGTCATGCCACTTCAGCTTGCCATCCAGATCACTCACTCACCTGCCTGCCTGCCCTCTGCCTCAGCCTGCCAGGCACCTCTGCCACTGTGACCATTCCCCTTATTCCTACAATAAACCCACTTTTCCTTTACCATCTTGTTGTCTGTGTCTGCGTTTGGGCCATAATGTTCTTTTCAGAAATAATGTCCATTTTATTCTGGTGATTCAACAGAAACTACTTTTGATCAGTAGTCTGTATAAAAACCGGTCACAACAACATCTGCAGATTATCCAGACTTAATGAGTCACTGGTTTTGATAAGGCATTTTGTTGTTAGATTTCTTCAAATGTCATTTTTTTTAGTGTTATTAGAAGCAAAAGCGCCCTAATACTCCCACCTTAATACTAGAGAGCTCATATGTAAAACTTCAGCACATAAAACCAAAAGTACCTGCATTCTAAGACCACCAGGAACCTCCTGTTTACACTTCACCCATTATCTTGATCACTTTCTGAATTTCAGAACCTCTATTTTCACCTCATATGTCTCTTCTCCACCTCAAATCTGACCTTTCAGTCATCATTCATTTTGTCCACCACCACCTACTTCATATTTCTCTTCCCTAAGTCTCTTGTATCCCTCCTCCTTCCTCCTCCGCCTTTCTCTGTTTTCCACCTCTTTCCTCTCCTCTTTGACCCATTCATTCCCCCTTTCCCTGAAAATATGATTAAGTGATAATGCAGTTAATTAGCTGTTGCCCACAAAGACAGGTCTACCTAGCATTTGGTCGTCTCTACTCACAGTCCCCCTCCTGAGGTGGATTAAACGTCAGACCTATCAGGTCGGTCTTATAAACTCAAGGCTACAACCTTTTACCTCTATCTTTCTGTGCCCTCCTTCTGTGCTTCCCGTCACCAGTTTCTTTCTGATAAAAAGGTTTTACTGCGGAAAAATCGAAACGGTCCAGAGAGAACGACAGATATGGTCTGATGATGGCATGAAAGGAGGGGGAGGGAATCATGCCGTGAGGTTGAAGGAGGTTGAGGGGGTGGAGGGGTCGAAGACAGAGCTCAGAGGGGAGGAAGAGAGATGATGATGGTGATGAGGAGAGCTCAGGAGGGAATAAAGGGTGGGAAAGAGTGAGGGTTGGGGGAGGTTAGACAGAAGGAGGGTTATCAGAACAGCACATAACTGGAAAGGGGTTAAAGATGATTGCGTTTTTATTACTGTTACCATTATTATTCTCAGCAACAAACACCCATCTCCCTCTTGTCAGTCTTAAATCCCTTTTGTTGCTGCTTATGGCTATTATGACTGTTATGATATGATATGAGATGTCATCTCCATCTATTAATATCATTCCTGTGTACCTACAGTAGCTGTTTAACATCATTGAACCCTCTAATTTCTTTTAGTGTTTTGTTAATACACTGCACTGTTACCAAAGAGACTGCACTAATCCTACTGTGATAATAAGGACAAGACACATGGACAACTGTAGAGTCTGCAGTGGGAGAGAATAAGATAGCGAGTTATATTTGGAAGTGGCCACAGAAATGGGGGTATTGTGACGGGGTTGGGGTTTGGATTTGGAGAGGTATGTGTGGGGGGGTTGGCTCTATACTTGCCATAGTGAAGAGGTTAGGGGACTGCCCATCTGGGAAGGTCTGGTAGCCAGAGATAAGTAGTGGGGAAAAATCCTGCCTCCCTGTGCCATATCAAATTTACTACATTAAAACCTCATTATCTACAGAGCGGCTAAGAGGGTAGGAGGAGGTAAGGGAGGGATGGAGGGGAAAATGGAGGGAAGGAAGGCGGAGAAATGACAAAGTACCAGAAAAGGAGGTACAGTGCAGCTGTGTGGTACGAAAAACCTGTCCTCTCTCATTCCAGGCTTATCAAACTGCTCCCTGAGGACTTCTTCACTTGAGGCTATGAGCTAAAATTAGTCACTTTAGGTGGTTGGCTTGCCTACATTGTAAAATACTACATTTCTCCTTTCTTAAGATGTGTATCAATGAAGAAGAATGAAAAAAAGAAATAATGAGAGAACAAACTGTCAGCTTTTGATGCTGGGTCTTAATTGGCTTCCATGTTAAATAATGTTACAGCAAATAAGGTCGAAGCGAAAGCCGCTACCCTGATTTTGACTAAGTAAGGGTTTTATCTGTGACTGTCAGACTGCAGCCACAGTACATCTCCCAGCGAGTGCACTGCTTCTCACTCTGTTCTCGACTCAGTCTAATTGCTCTCTCAGAGGCAGAATCTCAACTTTCTCTTTCTTTGTCTGGTTTTCCTGGAACTTTGCTGTCACCAAAACCTTGGGAAATATGGGAGCTGAGAAGCACTCCAATCCCCAGGTGCAGCACCCCTGCCTCGTGAGGAGTACTTGTAAGATTTTTTTTTTGTTGCAATACAACCCTGTCATGTGTGACATCTGTGTTTTTTAATCATTGCAAGCAGTGCAACATCCCCAAATGGTTTCTTATAATATTTTGCACAATGTCCTATAGTACTTTGTCTGTGCTGAACTGTTGTGGACAGAGGTGGGACGAGATTCAAACAGTCTCTCCAGCATGAACAAAATATTGTTTAAATGGTGTTTTCAACTAACAGCTGCATGTAGAAAGGTGACTCTGCACTGGCAGTGCAGGTCATTCTGACTAAGTATTCCAAACTTTGTGAAAATTGTCAAAATGTTGTAAATTCTCCAGAAAGACAGTCTGGAACCAAGGCAGCAACCAATCATGTTTTTGTTCAAGAAATGTATTAATTTAATTTTTATGTTTCTGCAGCTTTTTTGCTATGTATGATAATTCCTTCAAACCGTCACATTACAACAACAAAACAGGTCATTTTCAGTGCCTTCTAAACTGATCAGGGCAACTGCTTTGTATGAGCATTTTCTGATCTGCCACCATCGCTGCTGAAGTCAGGGCAAAAAGGTCAATGGCTGAAAGAAACCAGTGCTGACTGCTAGCAGACCAGATATGCACCATGGTTTCCAGTGACAGAGTCAGATCATCCTTCCTAAGAGGTTCTGTGCCAGGCAAACTACTTCAGCCTTTGTGACTGACTATTTGCGTGACCACGAAAAGTCAGGAAAAGCTTAACAGGTCGTTCTGGGCGCTTCAACAAATAAAAATGGTTGGTGCTGTTTTTCTGCTGATTACAGTCAACAGGTAATTTGAACTAGAGTAAGCTCTGCACAGCAGAATCTGCAAATGTTTCTTCTTTAAACGGCTAATGAAAATACTTTCAGGAACCACATTCTTATGAAGGCATAAATGCACTCCACTGACTTGAGAGGAATCACAGTCAATGAGCTCTGGATCTCTTAGAATCATATGTCAAATGATGTTGGTATTTAGGATAGTTATGACCCAGCTTCCATTATATTGGACATTACACTAGATCTGCATGTGTTGATCATTTTCAGTAGCATTTCTAAATGTGAGCATGAGACGGGAAAGAGCACGGTTTGAATATAACATGGGTAAAACTTTATATAATCCCATTAAAAGTGTATTTTTGCAGGATGCCAAGGTTATACGTTATGTGCATAACTACTGCATTTACCAGCATCCACAAATAATTCCTTAATTTGGTTGCAAGTTGAATGTAATGTATCACAAGCATCAGCCAAGGTGTAAAGGCATACTTTGATGTAATAGTTTATATTATAATGTATAGTATAATGATTAATGTTCATGTACCTGCTATATTTATACAGTTACATACATGTGAATACTTACCACACACTGTGACCAGGAGCTTTCATAGCATAGCAATAATAACCCTAACGATAAAAACGACACACATACAAACACACAGTCTCCCTTCCGCTTGTGCGGCACAGTAAAATTATAGCCATAAAATACGTTGTGCTGGAAAATTGGAATCTGTGAGCGAGCCCTCTGGAGTCATGGACTTTAGGACTGTGCCTGAGTGTTTTCATCAAAGAGAATAGATAAGAAAGAGAGTTGACAAGAGTCTTGAGCATTTAAAGTTTGTAGCTCTGTTTGTAGTTGAGAGTTTCAGTGAGTTATCGAAGCACCCATGCACCGATAGTGTGCATTAAAAAGAAAAAAAAAATGAATGCAGAGACTTGCAGTGGTATCCCAGAAAAAATGCCAAAAACTATTTTCTTCACTTTTATAAGAAGATGGTGAGGAATCAAACGTGGGCTGTGGATTAGGAGGCATGTTGTTCTTTTTGGTGTATCTCACACAGTCCCTTATAGGTGCTTCGCTCTTTGTCTTTAATCTGAATGCAGCCAAAATCTATCTGTTTTTGCAGCTGCTGGCTCAGCTTCAGAAAAGATGGGGATATTCCCCTGTTCAGCTTCGGGCAATTGATATACTTTTAATTTAACTTTCAGACTTAAAAAGGCATTGATTCCCATTGACTGAATTAAAAAGGGAGACAAGATATGAAGCCACAATTTATTTGTCCTTTCTTTGAGCTTTTCCTCTCCTGGAGAAGCAGCAGTGTTCGATGGGAAAGCAGTCAGGTCTTGAACATTTCACTGCTGAAACAGAAGCCCTCAGTGGTGTCCCAGGTTTGACATTCCTTATGCAAGCTAGTTTGATCACTGAACTCTGGCAGTGAAGTGTTTTTTGCCTCCTGGTAGTCTCCTGGTACATACAGGTTAAGACCTTGTCCTCTACAGAACAGCTGGAGGCTTGATTGCTTCAGTCAGACAGCCTCACAGAGCAGAGTGGTAGGAGCTTTGATTTCAACAACATCCACTGGTTGATAAATTGGTGCTTTAGTCTTCTGGTCTTTAAGAGATTCAGCTAGGGAGATAGAAAGATTTTCCAGTCCTCTCAAGAAGTTGACAGTAGAAGGACATTTTTTTATCATCGCATTCACGCTTTATTCTCTTTTTCAGAACACTGAAATCAAGTGAAAACTTCACTTTCACAAGGGTCGATTCTGCTCTTGCTGCTACGAGACCTGCCCGTACCCATCTTTCTTCAAATGTGAAAAGGAGCTTCAGTGGGTAAGAATCAACGCAAAATACTGTGAACTGCAGTTCATCAATGTCTATCTTGGTAGGCGTCCACCAGATGTTTGCCGCTGAGTTCCCCTTCCAAGTCTGGTTCCAGGGGGTCTTCCTCCAGAGAGTGGAGAGAGGGTAAGGAGCTCAGACATCGGGTTCGAGCTCAGAGAAGAGCAGCTGCTGCTTCATACTGAAAAGCACCAGTTGAGATGGTTCGGGCATGTGATAAGGTTGTCTCCCGTCAGAGATGTTCTGGACATATCTGACCCCCGGACATCTCACTTAGCTTGGGAACACTTCCTGCAGAAGAAGCTGGAAGCTGTTGCTAAGAAGAGGGACCTTTGGACTGCCTTGACCCAGCACTGGATAAGCAGTGAAAAATGCACCATGAAGTATACATTAAAAAAAAATATATAATTAGAAAATTACACTTCCATGTTTTTGCTTTCCTGTATTATTATGATCATGTCTCCTTATATTTTTGTGTTGGGATTATTTTATGGATGAATAAAGGTCCTTTGACGCATATTCATTTTCTTTGCTGAGAGTTAGATTAGGTAACAAAAAAAAAAAAAGAAGAAGAAAAGAATGAAACGCACAAATCAACACATTTTATCACACAAATATTGGAGTGTAACAAGACGTTGTTTTATGGGGTAGTCTCTCTTTGCCAGGAGCGGTGACTTTCTCCACTGGCTGCCTGGCAACCTTATGGTGATGACTGGTAGTCTTTTTTTTAAATTTATTATTTTTTTTTTTTTTTCCCAGGCTAAATGTTTCCCCCCATTTCCAGTCTTCATGCTAAGCTAAGTGAACGTGCTATTTAACTGACACATTTGAGATTGGTATCACTCTTTTCTTTTAACTTTTTCTGTAAGTAAAAAAATCCCTTCTCTATCTAATCACCTGATGGTTGTGCATCGACTGATCTAATTTTTCGCAGTCTTCTGATTGGTTAATTCATCCAGCGTTTGTGTATAATTAATGAGCTGTTGTAACAGCCACGCTTCTGTAACAGTCTTGATAATAGATGACTTAGATGTAGTTGATGTTGAGTCGCCTGTGGATTACTGGCTCTGACCATAACAACAAAAAAGTGCACACACACACACACACACGCACACACACGCACACACACACACAAAGGCACACAGACATTTATCATCCCACTCTACCTTGTCATAGTATCGTATCTCATAGTCGAGGATAATTCCGTTGGGCTGTTCTGGCGGTGGCCATGACAACGAGAAACTGCGGCTTGTTGAGCTCACTTGGTGCATTATGGGAACTACTGAGGGAGCTGTTAAAAAACACACACATACACAAGTACACACAATCAATAAGGCAGTTAAAAGATTTGCTAGCATGCTTAAACACCATGAATATGGCAATATAGTGTGTTAATGTAATGACATATTGCTAAGGATTATTTACACCCAAAGGAGAAAAATGCTTCCTCATCCAGGCTCATGAAAACAAATTACTGCACTTGTCACTGATGGGGAAACAAGAGTTATGTCTGCAATGCATTTTTACTCATAATTTTAGGAACTAGAAGCTGTTAGCTGTAATGTATTTCATGGTTTTGCTTCTGGGATCTTTTTATGCAATGGTTTTCATCATAGAGAGGAAGGAATCAAGACAGGGAGATTGATAATACACAAGTGGAAGAAGCACAAGTGGAAGAAGCATCAAACTGATGTAAGTTAGGAAACTAAAGGATATTAATATTTTCTTGAAAATATAATTCAAAATTGGTTTTATGGTGATCATGTTTGGAGAAAGCATTAAAATGCAATTAGATAGTATGAATCTTACACAGCTGAGTTATCAGGGCATCATGGGAGTGCTATAATCCTCAGTAAATGCTGCAGTACTGCAAGTTTCATATACTTCTTTTGTAGCCGTAATTTGACAAAGTGAGCGAGCTGTCACCTGAAAATTTCCCAGTCTTTTTTAATATCGCCAAAATTGACATTTTACACGGCTCTCTATATGTGGAGCGTGTTTCATATCCTGAGGTCCTATGAAATGTGCTCAAAAACTATTGCATAATTTAACCCCTCCTCCCCGAGTGCAGTCAAGCTGAAAATAAATCAGTTTTTGTTGAGTCCTAAAAGATTTCAGGGATAAGAGAGTTTTGCATCCAGAAGCAGTAACAAATGTGCTCAGAAAGCAGCAGGGTGACAACAGATCATGTTTCGATTAGGAATGAGCCCAGGCTGCCACCGATGAGGTAAATGATGTGATGAGAAAAGCGGCATTTAACTCTAAATTTGGGTAGCAGTGGAAATCATTTGTGTCTGTCTCTGTAAAGTACTGATGTAGCTGTAACTCAGCTCATATGGAATCAGATTTCTGTTAATATAATAAAGCAAGTCTTCTTAAATATCAAACAAATATAAGAATTTGAGAGAGAATAAGACTCACTGAAGAAAATAAAAAAAAACAGTCATCTCAAAAGATCAAAAGTAAAACTTATAACTTGCAAACAAATGGGGTACTATAAACACAAGGATCTATTCTCCAAAAAACATAAAGGGCCAATAGTTTAGACGATAAGTTTGAGGTACTTGCTTTTGAGTAGGAGTACTTTTGAGTTCACTTTTTTTTTTTTGCTTCAGTGAGTTTTATTCTTTCTCAAATTCTTATTTTTGCTTGATATTTAAGAAGTTTTGTTTGATTATATTGACACAAATCTGATTCCATAAGCTCTCTTTATAGTCTCTAAAAATTATACTGTCAAGAGATTGAGAGAGAAGGACAGAGGGAGGAGGGCAGGGAGAGGGGATAAAGGCGAGAAAAAGAGAATTAAGAGAGAGGCAGAGGGAAAGAGGAAAACAGGATGAAAGCTGTGTATGTGCAAGAAAGACAGAGAATGGGAGAGAGAGAGGGAGACAGAGGGAGAGAGATGACAAGCCTAAAACATGTTTTATGAATTAAAAGACTGCAGCTCAATTTCCTTTATCCCCCTAGCCATCCCTCCCTCGCTTAATCCACTGTGCCCCAGGGTATGCTTACACAAATACACAACACAAACACACACACACACACACACACACACACACACACACACACACACACACACACACACACACACACACACACACAATCACACAGCTTTTGCACTCAATACTCACCAGCCTGATTGGTTGTAATGTTGATTGACAGTTGCTGGGCGGGGTAAGGGCTCTTGTTGGAGACTCCGTTGATTGCCTGTAGAACATAAACTCTAATAGTCATTTATTCCAACTTGCAGACTTACTGCCTGGTTAAGTCCTTTCCCTCTCACTTACTGTTGCTACGCCTCTTAAGCTTTCTATTCTGCACAACACATATGCAGTTTACAATGATAACGGGCTGATTTACCACTTGAGTCTTAGTCATTTTTAAAAACGATGGGTCCTTGAATTCAGACAGAGGATAAGACAAGCAGGCTTCTAGTTTCTATCTGGCACCTGTGGACTTTTTAATGGTGACTTTTTTTTATGTTTCCAGCTGACTTCTTTTGAAAGGAGAAATTCATAGAAGGGTCTTAAATATGCTTCTGATGGCTACATACAGTTAGCTGGTTCTACTGCTATAATTATGATAAGGAGAATTGTAAGATCTGACTCAAAATATAACACAGTTTTGCTACTTAACCTACATATTAGGACAAGCAAGACTGAGGTTAGCTATTTTCAAACAGTATGTTTGACTTTTGACATTACAAGTAAATGGGCTTTTAGGATGAGGATTAACCAATGTGTTTGGTGAATGTAATACTATGTGGTTAGTGTCACTGGACGTCCTAGAGTCCAATAACAAGCAGGTCAAAGCTGTAAAAGTTACCCCACATCAAAATCCCAATACACTGGGAAAGCAGAAAAACCCTGTTCAGTGGAAACACTGCTTAAAAAGACACCATCCTCCAAACTATTTATATACAGTGCATCAACTCTCTTCACATGAACACTGCTTCAAAATGTGGAGAAATCTAAAGCTGGACAGATCTGCCGTGCAGAGTTTCAGTTGCTAAGCCATGACTGAACACTCCCTGTTCAGGGGAGGGATTTAGCAAACAGTCAATTATCACTGAGTACAGAAGCACTGTAAGTGTCTTCTCGAAACTGTACGGTCTCATCATCTTTCTCATATCACAATTAAAAGGTACTGAGCGTCTTTTAAAGACCACCTCGTTAGCTGGCACATACTGTTTGTCATGAGCTCAGTTAATCATTTTGACGGTCAAAACAATGTTTGCAGTCACAGCAAATCATTAAACAAAGACGGGTAATTAGTGAGGCTAGCTTGATGGCTCATTCCAAGCTCTTCTCTATTATTTTCTTGTTTGTTTGTTTTTTTTCTTATTATTCTTTCCCATTTTATTTTATGTGTTTCCCCTATTTCTGAGTATTCAAAAAATGCATGCTGTCAAAATCACAAAAAGCTTCCTAAATTTCACAACTTTCTCTGATAAGCATGTTACCAAAAGCAAATTTTAGTTAAGGACGTCAGATGACATCCTTGGATCATTTCATTAGAGTAGGTGTCAGTATTTTCAGCTGCAGATAATTTAATTTTGGGAAATACAGAACTGACCCTGGATATCTCGATGGGAATTTCCCTCTTACTTTAAAGGTGGATGTCTTCAGTAAAATTGAAAAACAAAATTACAATCAATACTTTCACAATCAACACGTTCATCTTAGTAATTCATTCATTCATCATTATTGATCTGTTTATTCTACAATAGACAGCTTGAAGATGGATCAACTCATACGTCCAGGCTGCACTATTCATATCAGGGTATTATATACTATATGTTTGAGTGGATTCCTACAAAAATGTCAGTTCTATAGACCCAATGAACTCTGACATTAAGCTATCTTGGCTAAAGAGGGAAACTGAAGATACAATCTCCCTTCCTGGAACCATTACAAAGCAGGTGACCTTGATTTAAACACCCAACCTTGATGGTAAAGTGGGCTGATGGCACAGTATTTAAGTTTCACCACTGCACCGGCTTTATACACTTCTGGGAGGCCTTGTGGTTTGAGACAGCATGATATAACTGCAGATTGTGCATAAAAGCCTGTGTGTCAGCAAGCATTTATGCAGCCTCAGTATCCTTGAGCATCATAGTGAATATCTGGCAGCCATTTGCATTTAAAACAAGATCTGAAAGCATCAAGGTTGTTTTTGAAGTGGCTAATAAGTAATAAGTAATAACTACACTTTTGAGTTGCAACTTTGTGTTTTAAATAGTTTTCCAAAACTGTAGACAGAAAGGGAAAAAAAAGAAGTTACAGTAAAATGTAAAAGTATTACAAGGTGTGAAAAACTGCTGGAATACTTCAACAAATATCTCCAAGTTCTTACTTGCTTTTTTGAGTAGGATGGCAGCTTTAAATATCCTCGATTCAAAGCGTTTATAATGGAACCTAATGGCAGTTCAGGGTCATGGCACTTGGCCAAAACATGAACGATACACTTGCGTTGTAAGTTTGGAGCTATGCAAAAGAATGTTGTAGAGAAACTATGAATGTACAAATCAATGGTGGAGAAACAATAATGCTGCAGTAACGGTTTGTGAATTTTAATTCTGGGTCATCGCTGGAGTCCATTGAACCCTCAGTGAATCCAGGATGAATACAGCTGCCATCTTCCATAAAGGAGCAAGCAAGAAACTCTTCAGAGACAACTTTTGAGCCTACAAGTGTTTGTTGCTCATAGATAGGTGGATAGATTTTCACTGGGGTATTCCTTTAACAACACTGGTGAACAAAACACTTCCCAGAGAAAATAAAGCTTTAAAAACGCACCCCTCTCTCGGGGGACCAACCTGTATGTCGAAGGTGTAGGAAGTGTGGGCCCGCAGCTTGCTGATCTTCACCCTTGTTTCCTTTAACCCCCGCTTGCCTGGAACAAACGCGACACTGTCGTCACACGGCTGACACGCTCTGCGCTCGTTGCTGTGGCACCGGCGGCACAAGACGTTGTATGACAAGTCGTCACGGTGCCCCATGTCACGTGGCGAGTGCCACTCCAGCAGCACTGATGTCTGGTTGACAACTGAGACCACATTGCGAGGAGCTGAAGGGACACCTGGAGAGAGATGAAAGGAAGCATAAGAAAGGATTGGCACTGAAAATACATGTTTCCGGTGTCTCTGTCGGTTTCAGTGTGCCTTTTAATAACCCTGCGACTGTCCACAAAAAGTAATGCAGAAATTAATCAGGTAAACTCAGATCAGTCTGTCAGTTTAAAGCAAATCAATGCTCCACACCTGGATGCAATCAAACGTCATTATGGTGAGCACAGAATCGAAATTAGGTTTAAAAATTACACCATTAAATCGGGGCTGCCAGATGAGGAAAATAACACCAATTTCAGAAAAGTTTTAACTTAAGTGTTTCAGTTTGATGCAACTTTGTTCTTCTATTTCACTACATTTCACAGGGAAATATTGCTCTTTTAACTTAGCTAGCTTTATCTAATGACAGTACGTACTGGCCACTTTTTCGACAAAGATATGCATAAGACATAAGAGCAAAAAAAATGATTCAATTACTTGACAGGCCAGTCGACAGAAAATCAGCCGGGAACACATTTGATTTGATTAATTGCAAAAATGCCAAAAACATTTACTGGTTTCAGCCTCTCAAAAGTGACTATTTGCTGGTTTTCACAGTCTTCTATGTTAGTAGACTACTGCTGTTTGGACAAAACAAACATTTTCATTTGTTATTTTCATTTGGCATGAGGGCTTTGGGAAATTTAAATGTACATTTTTCACTACATTCTGACATTTTAAAGGCCAAACGACAGTATAATCAAGAAAATAATGGCCATTAATCCATAATAAAAACATAAGCAGCAGACCTACTTTGAAATATAAAATGAATCAGAAGGAGCTCAATACTATTTCCCTGGAGTTTACAAGAGAAACATCCTGTCCCTTCACCTCTTGGATACCTGAGGAACTTTTACTATGCTATATTCTGGATTAAAGTCTAGACATTAGAGCACACTCAAGTAAAAGCCTCAAATGAGTGCTCTGTCAGAGCCCAGTCTTTTCTTCACACTGACCAGTGAATACAAGGATAACTACTTTACCTTTATGTCACTGATATCAGCTTTTATGATATCATGGGTTTTACAGTTTATAACATTGTCCCTTTTCTCTTTTCGAGGCTGCCTACATGAAAAATGGTTTCCAACCAGTACTACTGGTATAGATGTAGGGAATCTGAGCTTCAGCCAACCCTGTCACTATCACTCAAAAGGTGACCTAACAACTCACCCTCAGACTGGGAATCAGTGTCTTTTTGTCTCTTTGCAGTCAGTCAGTTTCTCTCTAGCTGGTTCTCTCAGCTCATCTCTTTGATCTGAGTCTTTAACGCACGAGTTTTCACAAGGTTAAACCTAGCGGGTGCACTTCTCCTTGACTGCTCACACACATCACAGACACTACGACACACATACGCACTCACACCCACATGTTGAAACAAAAACAGTTAAGATGAAATGGATATTCAACCTTGGCATATGTTGAATCACAGAGTCATCAGAAACGTCTGAGATGGCCCTGCGGAGTGTGTGTGTGTGTGTGTGTGTGTGTGTGTGTGTGTGTGTGTGTTTCTCAGACACTCAGAGACACCCACGTTGTAGCATCAATGCTAACAAACAGCGGGGGGTAGAAAATCTAAGCAGCACCATCTTATAAACATTCCTGCTGAGAGGACCCGTCAAAAGCTGTGCATTCATAATCACATGCACACAGGCACACGCAGTGTGTTGACACAGATATTCACTCGATCTTACTTTTTATCTGAATAGCACAAATACAAATCCTTTTACAAAGTCAGATGCTCAGACAGTTCACAGCAAATACATGTTCAAATGCAAAAAAATGTAAGAAAAGAGGTAAGAAACGCATTTTAAATTGACTATTTTTACTGCTCCGGCAATAAAAAACATTTCACCTGCCCCACTGAGTTAGAGACACAATCTGTACTGCGGTCCACAACCACACACTGCACTTCTTCACTGTTTTGTAAACAGCTTTTGCAGTATCAGTCTGACCTGTACACAAAAATACACTTCAAAAACCGTGCACACACACAGAGTACAAACACACACCCCCTCCACACCTATGCAGCCTATGAGGCATGCTGTGGGAATGATTTTCTGTCAGGCAACTATCCACACACTGTGCACTCACTCTTCCATTTCACTGATCTGATTTTATATCTGATTGAGTTTACACCAAACATAAATAAACTGAAGCTCCATCCTATGTTGAAGTGCTATCCCACAGTTCTCAGAGTTTTCGCTCTTCTTTTTCCATTGCTGTTGTGCCTGAAAAAAATAAAAGAAAGTAACTCAATTTGTTTTTGCCCTTGAATTGAAAGTACCAAGGTAATTCACAGAGCTGTGTAGGCTGAGTAGTTTGACACTCGACACTGGGAAAGTTGACTTTTCTTCTATCAGCATCCATTTGAGAGTGTGCTGCTCCTGTTTGAGGTGCAACTTTTCATGTGATTTCTCTCTTGTCAGAATAAAGTAACCCAATAAACTGTTCCATAACCACTGTGGAAAAATCCTTCCTTAAATTGTCACTTTGAAGTTCCCTCCTTAGTATATTTCAACAGAATAAGAACAATTGCGGCAGCATTTAGTACCAATGATATTTTTGATGTTTTAAGTGTCAGGCTTGAAATGAGCCTTAATCCTTTGGACTGGATTACACCTATGACAAATCACTTTATTTATTTATTCTTGGATCACTATGTCACTTTTTTTTCACTGACTATGTATCTATGGGTGCTTTCACAACTAACCTGTTTGGCTTGGTTCAAACAACCTCTTGACCATTTGGTTTGGTTTATAGAGGCTGGTGAGGAGACTGTCAATCAAATTCTGGTACAGGCTGAAAAACTACCTGAATACCTGAAGAGCTGGTGCTCTGCTTCCTTCTAGCATGAAATTAAAAGAAAAACTACAATTAAATTCACTTGCTGACTACGAACACTCAAGGAAGTGATCATTTAAGCAATCTGTATGCAAATCATCTGACAACTGTAGTAACATTGTTGCACATCAGTAGGTGAATGCAGTAATTTTTCCCTTTAAATCAAGTAAAAATTGTGTTGTGCTCGCGTCCTTCTCCATGTATTTTAGCAGATTGTCATTAAAAAGCGAGTGAAAAGTGAGTGACCACACAGTAACTATGTACCTATCACATTACTGTACAAGGTGCCTCTTTTTTATTCTCTTTCCACCTGTCTGTCAATTTTTACGGCACATGCGGTCCAGTTGGGGTTTCATTATTTTCATCACCACTGCGTCCTCCTTGTGATCATCCAAGAAGATAAATAAACACAAAAGAAGCAGTGAAGTGCACCCTAATTTGCTGTCAGTCCCCAGAATTTGATTTCCCCACTACACATTTACTCCTGTTGAATCACAGTATATTTTTTGTCCTTGGTCCAGACCAACTGAAGCAAAGTACAGGTGTGAAAGCGATCGAAGGCGTGCACTGCTGGGCGGATTAGTACGGTATCATTTAGTCAGCGTAAGGAGATCAGCCCCATAAAATTCGAAGCTGGTAGACAGAGGTCAAAACCACTGCTGAAGAGGAAAAACATGACTGGTAGAGCTCATAAAATGGTTGCCACAATTCACTGTCACAAAAATCATTCAACATGATTCATATTCACAACTTGTGAATATGAAACAGTGAAGTCCTGCTTATGAATGAGACAGAGCTTTTTCAAGCCCCCAAAAACAGGCAGTTGTATCCAGGTCACCAGGACATGCACAGACACACACACATGCGCCCATACACACAGTACATGCACACAGTTTCACAGTCTGAGACTAGCTACACAGTCACTAGACAGACCAAAATGATTCATGTCTCAACCTACTTACACCATCTCTCCGTGGAACTGAGAGGCAGCGTTTTTCAAACTCTGTGCCTCGTCTTGCATAGCAATATCGCCTCTTCAACACACTAAACACATATTCACTTCAATGGAAAGCCTGAGGAATGTGGCAGCGTTATTACTTACTGCTCCCCAAATCCCCAAACAAGGACGGGAACATTGCGGCACACTCACGCTGGATGAGGTGCATAAAATTAGAGTTGGAATGATAAATCAAAGCAGATAGTGGCCTTTAATTTAATGATGAGCTATTGGACTGCCAGTGATGTTAAGCACCGATATGCTGTAATACGTCACCTGTAGGTGATTTCAGTCCAAACTATCTGCCTTCACAAGCCTGTTTTCGTTATCTTGAAGCATAATCACTCTGAGCTACACCACTGAAAGCTTTATTTAGTATGTATTTTTGTTTGTTTATGTATGTGTTTGTTTGACAGAGAGAGAAAGACTGACTCACTGGTGCACATGTCCTCAGGTTTGTCCATGTCTCCACGGTAATAGCCGTTCCTACAACCACAGAGGGTGGCGGCCTCGATGGTGGAACGACTGTTGAGTGGACATTGCTGACATAATCCTGCCCCCTGGGAGGACTTAAAGGTGCCCTGAGGACAAGCTGCAAAGAGAGAAAGAGAGAGAGAGAGAGAGAGAGAGAGGAAAAACACATAAAAAATAACCCACAACTCTGCCTCCAGTACAAGATTGAAACACAACAAAGAAGTTATCATTTTCTTAGCTCCAGTCATGTTTGTGCGCCTTTTATTTGTCTTGATTGCAAAAGATTTGGTAAACTTTGTTTCATAAGGACACCAGTAGAGTTATTATTGGTACTATGAAGATGACAAAGCACAGAGGGGGGATTTTCTGGGATAGCAGCTCATGATCTTGTTCTGACAAGAGACACAAAAACACTACTAATCAGTGCAACACAAATTTGTGTCGCACTGATTATCTGTGGTGTAGATTGTGGTTTCATTTCTCTAGGTCCCTTATCTGGGTCAGAGTTGTCCATAAATTTTAACTGGATTACCCTTTATGACACAAATGTGAATTCTTTAAGATAAAAATAGTTTTTTTTTTTCCAACCTCTATTCATCCAGGGATGGCTCATGCTGTGCAGAAAGTATATTCTTGCTTTTCAGATTGCCTACATACAGTGTCATTATTTGCACTGCAGAACGCCTGGGACAAGACTACAGCAGAAATGGATGTCAGACTCAGTATGAGAGGCAATGAGTTGTGAAAACAAGGTGATACATACAGCCAACAGTTTCTTGTTGGCTGTATGAAGGCCATCTCTTCCATATCACTGAATGCCAAACAGGCATTTGAAGATGGCAGGACAAGTACTGTATGTGTCCCTATATAACCACAAAGAGCTGCACCCATTTTATAGGTATGTGCATGTCTCTATTACCTCAAAGATGTTTTAAGCTTTGTAAAGCCTGCTTAACTCTGTGTTTCTTGGGAATATGTTTTTGTTTTTATTTATGTCACCTTTATTTTACGATAACGGCCTCTTGAGATCTGAATCTATTGTCTTTTAAAAAGTGATAGCCAACATGGCATCACAGTTCGCTACAGATGAACAGCCCAATAACCGGAAGCAAATGTTCATCCAATTAGGTAGAGAAAGTGTTTGTGTTCATGTGTTAGGTGAAAGTACTTTATGTACAGTTATTTTTAAGTTATACATTTTAAGTATAAATTTTAGGTGCCTTGTTCGAGTTTTGTTGTCATAGGAGCTCATGTTAGCCGTGAAACATTTCCACACTTTTCGGCAGTTGAACACTTCACAGCTCCAATTTTTGCAGAAACACTGCCACCACAGCACTAACTATGTATGGCTGTGACTGACAGCAAGTGCTGAGAGTATGTGACAGCTGATCTAAAACAAAAAAAAAAAAAAAGTCTCACATCTAGTTTGAAGCTGAAGTGAAAAAAGGTCACAGCAGATTGACTTAAAGAATCAAATGTAACATGAGGACATGGTCAAACTTCTAAAGTAAAACATACCGCATGTGAAGTCAAGAGCACATTAAATCCCAAAAGCACGTTTTAAATTCACACATAGGATTTCATGAGTGCCTTTTCGTGAGGGCAAACACATTCTGAATTATGATTACAAGTTAAGAAAAAGAGATGAACAGGGAAGAGGTGTGAAATGAGAAATAGGACTGAAACGAAAGCCCTGCCAAAAGACTGAGGAAAACCAAATGAGTTTTTTTAATGTTACCGTTTTCCAGTTTTGATTTATCTTTAGCACTTTGTTTTCCTTCCTCCGCTGTAATGAATGCTCACTTTATCTCTGAGATGCTTTAGATGCTGTAAGACCAAAATGCAAATGTTACATAGATTTATGGTGGAAGACAGAGAAGGATTATATGAGCAGGAGTCCATACAAATTGGAGTCCAAACCATGACATGAATTGAATGAGAGGAGTACATGAGACACAGTGCCGGAAAGTTGCCGGCATCATTTAATCAAATATTAAAGGTTTAAAGGGTTCGACAGATTTTGTCCAAGAGAGAAAGAGATGGAAAGATTGAAACCAAAGTTACTGAAAAAAGAAACAGAGAAAAAATGTGAGCGAAAACAGAGGAGAGGACAATAATGGGAAGTGAAACACAATGAAACTGCTCTTTTTATTCTCCCTTCTCAATATCATTGTATTTCTGCACTACTGTTCCATTGTGTTCACTCCCCTGAAATATTATATTGTTATTTCTTGGTTTTGCTGATGCTTTTCTTCTAACCTGATTTACACTGGACAACACTGTCTCCATGTTTCATTGCTTTTCACACAAGACTTGACTAAGCTTGTATTAAACATGAACAGTTTTAAACATCACTGGCCCCAAGTGATAGAGTAACTGTTTCACCACATATCACATCCTTGGGTGTATGTGTCCTCTCATTATTGTGTGGTGTGGAGGTGATTGGTGAGTCCCAATTACTCTGAGAAGTCTTGAGTAGGGATGTTCAGATGTTTAATGACACTGTTACTATGGGAGTTCTTAAAAAAGACACAACAGTAAATGATGATACAAAAATGTCTTTGTCATTTGACTCAAAGGATAATTGATAAATCATTTGAGCTAAGTTTCCCGTAAAACATTCCTTGATTGCAGCTTCTTAAATATGATTACCTACTTTCCTTTGCCTTATATCATAGTTTACAGAATATCTTTGGGCTTTGGACTGTTAATTGGATAAAACATTGGAATATGTCACCTTCGGCTCTGGGAAATTGTGATTGGCATTTTCACTATTCACGCTTGAGCGTGACATGCTGCATGTAGTGTGAGTGTGTGGGGATTGAGCTTTAGGTAAGGCCTGCTTCTTGTGGTGACAACCACTGCATTTTTTGTATTTATAACTTTTTAACTGCTGGTACAGCCAGATGGTTTAAAGTTAATTAAATCCCCCAGACTTTTGTCAGTATGACTCTGCCTATGCAGTGATATTATAGAGGGGCAAGGTGTGATGTACAAATGTGGAAAATGCCGCAAGTTCAGACTCCAACAACTTTCTCACCTCTGTACACCTGGCTAATCCTGGAGCTACAGAGACTGTACGCTCCCCCCAGTTCAAAAAGGTGTGTGATGAAAGTTTCATTTTCTGTTCAGTTATCTAAGAAGCAGTTGGTGTGTACTGACTCTTCTAAGAGTGAAAACCTGAAGAGCTGTAGCTCAGGGATTCAGTTGCCGACCATGAACCAAAGCATCCCTGGTTTTGACTCCCGCTGAGGACCTTTGTTGTAGCCCTCATTTCTTGTCACATCTCCACTGTCTGTAATAAAGACAAAAAAAAAATACCTCCAACGTACTTAAAGAGAGTTCAAAGACTTAAAAAGAGCAGAAAGCTGGCCGTATTAAAGGCTCTGGTGAGTCTTTACATCCAACTGGATCAAAGAGGTTTAAACAGAATGACCAACGAGGTAAGCCATAAGTCGACCAGTGCTGCTTTCCTTACAGTCTGTTGCAAAGTGTATGTACTGCCTGAATGCTTTCTCACATATTCAAATTATCTTCACCTATAATTTTGCATGTGTTTTCCTCAACCTCCATTTGTTAGACTCTTTTCCTCCTCCTTGTCCTGTGTCTATGTCACTCTCCTTTTGATTAGTTTCTTTATGTTCAGACATCTACCTTCCTTTGAAGTCACGTCTTCAGGAGTCAATGGCTTGTGCCTCGTTTATGTGTGTATGTGTGTGTGTGTGTGTGTGTGTGTGTGTGTGTGTTTGTGTCTTGAATAGGCAGATAGACATCTGGCTTGTCAAGGTCATTTATTCAACAACCTTGCTCATACACATGGGGCGTGTCACCATGGCAACAAGTCCTGCTCCCTCTCTCTATTAGTTATCACTGAATACCTCTCTGTATAGCTATCTCTCTCTCGCTCTCTCTGTGTCCGGCTGTCTGAGGATTTCAAACTGCTAACATTGCAAATGTATGTGAATGTTGTTTGTGTGTGTCTGGGTTTATGCCCACACTTTTACAATCAGTTCTGTGTAATATTTTTTATAGGAGGAATAGTCCATTTTGAATAAAGGTTAATGGAAGCTGCTATATCCCTGTTACAGTTAGGTATTATAGATAGTTTTTTACTGTAAGTGATATTTACCTAATTTGAAGGAAGAACTTAAGAAACTGCCAAGTGCCCCAAAAAAAAATCATCATGGAAATGGAACAGAATGGATGTGGAGACAACAAGAAAAAGAAAGCACAGAGATTTACAGTGGAAGAAATATAGAGTTTAAAAGGGACAAAGAGGGAGAGAAAATGATTATTCCTCTGTTTCCCTCTGCGCCTTTAGTCAGCTGTGTGGAGTCATGCAGCGATCATGTGGATGACAATTGTCTAAAGCTGGCATACAGGCTCACTGATCAATTATTAAAAACTGGTGTGTGTGTGTGTGTGTGTGTGTGTGTGTGTGTGTGTGTGTGTGTGTGTGTGTGTGTGTGTGTGTGTGTG
>JBBMJY010000022.1:18061144-18095141 GCA_037833715.1 Toxotes lorentzi
ACACACACACACACACACACACACACACACACACACACACACACACACACACACACACACACACACACACAGCAGACCAATGTAACCAGCTAGTTGCCAAGCCAGCATTTAAAAACACTAAGGAGTTCAAGAAAATGGCAGGAAGACCCTGTTCTAGTTCATTCCATTATACTGTGTTTCGTTTTATTCTATGTATTCATGTGTCTACTGCAGACTGTTGTGTCTGCAACACCTCTCTGATCTATCAGAATCCTTCTCTGCATCAATACTGGTTAATTGGTGTCACCTTGCCACTGTAATTAAGATTCTGACAGACTAGTTAATGGAGCATTGTAAAGTGTACTCAATCTGCTTTTCCCAAGGGTACACACACACACACACACACCTACATGCACGTACAGTACACTTTTGCACATTGTTCTTACTCCATTGGCAGGAAACGATATCCAGCCAAGCTCAGCTGTCGCTGTCCTTGTATCCATCACTGTCTCTGTCACACAAAAAGAGACACAGAAAGAGGAGGGAGAGAGGTGAGAAGAGTCAGCTGCAGGAAGAGGACAGGTATGAGTTTAATTAACAGTCAGCTCAGATACTGCACAGTGATACGTGTCATTCATATTCATAAAAATCCCACTATAAACTTTTTCTGCAACGCTTCTCCCTTTCTTTTTTTTCCTACATCCTATGATAAAAGAGATAAGTAGCCGCAAATAAACCATTCCTCTGGTTATGCTAATGCAGTATAAACAAAAGTAACAGGGAAATGAAAACATGTGAAACAATGACAACAGATTTAGACACATTAGAAATAATGTCATCATTGTACTTTTTTTTTTTTTTTCACATCAAAGCAAATTTTCAGCTGTCATCAGCTGCTCCACTGGACAGTGCCAAGGCATAACCAGGGGTGGAAGAAAAATGAAGCATGATGTCGGTATTCGGCCATGATTAAGATTTGTTTGATCTCTGCATGGATTTAAAAATGTTGCATCTTCCTTAATTATTCACTGATTTAATGTACCACCCGGTGGCCACTGCAAGTGCCCCAAATCAAACGCACCTGCCACGTTGCATGACCAACAGGTGCATGCCGTTAGCAATGTTAGCAATGCTAAACTACTGGCTCCTTCAGCTATGACTTCTATGTTCACTTCCTCTGTCGGCGAGATGTGCACCCCCTCTGCTGTTTTTGATGATCCCTGTTGTGACTGCAGAGCTCGTTCAGTTCAGTGTTTGAAAACTTGGAGGGGCACAGTGAGACCAGAGAGGCTCAGTGGACTGTTTATATTTTGCATTGAGAATGAACTAGCAGAGAAGCTGAATGTAGAACAGATTGTGGAAAACTCTGTGGTGCATAAGACTCACAGAGTGACATTCAGACAGATGTCTGTAACAAATGACTGATTGTTGTAACTCACTGTACAGAGGAGAGAACGAACAACTACTGCTTTGCCTTGCAATGTAGCATTTTGTATGTGTTTGTCCGCTGCAGCTGCTGTGGAAGTAATGTTGTTTATGCGTTGCAGCATTTTCTGCTGCTTCATTCTGCTGCTTTATTTATATATATATTTATCAGCAGCAGCAGGCTATTTGCAGCTTATTGTTACATAAAGTCTATGGACACCTGGTGGAATTCAGGTGTTTGTATTATTTTGTCCACTTCTTTTATATCAGTGATGGTTGGCTAAATAATAGAAACACATATCTGTATAATGCAACTCAACTCAACAGCACCATACATTACATATTCTGACTGCAATTTACTGGTTGCTCTTGGTGTGGTTCTCACCTGGAAATGGTGCATACCAGATGTTCTTTACTTTAATCGTTTTATCTTATGTCATTATTATCGCCATATAACATGTTTTATCCCTCATGTTCCTCCTTTTAAAAATGTAGTGCAGTAATCTCAGAGTACACTAACCAACTACAGACTTTTTGAAAATAATTTTACTTCCACTAAAGTAAATTTTCTTTTAAGTAATTTAAAGTACTTTTACTTGAGTACAGAATTCCTTTCATTGTGTATCATGTGTGCCATATGACCATATTACTACTGTATAAAATGAACTAGTATGTCGAAATGCTTGGTCTATCCAAGAAACAGTAATTTATTGAATCCCTTAGAGCTAAGATTGCGGTGATGGCTGCTGGGCCGTAAACAGCAGTTACCAACAGAAAGCAGTTAGCCACAGAAAATAGTAACAGATGCCTTAAAAAAAAAAAAAAAAAAAAAAAAACGTGTTAATGATGCATCATCAGAATCATGCAGTGTCAGCAGAAAGGAAGGGACAGGAAAAACACCTGTAATTACTGCTTGGGTGTTTTTACATGTTATTCCAAGGTATTTAGCCCCACTGCTACCCCTATCATCATTTCAGAGTAACAGCCTAAATTAGCTACTTTTGCTGTGTAAACAAAGACATATATTCCTGTCTGGTTATTGTATCCATATGTGTGAATGACTACTGTAGCACTCTGACTGCTCTGTCACTACTGACTTCATGTCCCCACCTGAACCTACACTATCAGCTCTATCTGCTACAGTAATCTTGCATACTAACCTGACACACTGATTAAATCACAGCTGGGTGACACACTGACACAGTTCTGTACATCACAAAGCTAATCATACCCTCTCAGATGGCAACAAAGGTGTGAGAAAGCTGAGATGTGTATGACAACTCAACAACAAAGCTACCTGACAGCAAAAGCCCAGACGGCAACATTCATTGTAAAACATGTCACTTCATATTATAGATCCTACTGTTTTCATGGTGAAATATTGCTCTGTGAGCAGCCCTAACAATTATTCTCAGCATCTTTCTGTTTGTTATGTGCAAAATCTGACAAGCAGGGAAAATGAGAGATATTTAATAAGAGAGATAAATTAAACACATTAACATGTCCATGCATGTAAATGTAATTAATGTACAGTGAGTGCAGAACCCCATTTGACCAATGCCTGTTAAAGGCAACAGAACAGAACAGAGGCAGAAACTGTTGTTTTGCTCTCAACAGTCAGAAAGAGGGAGGAATTCAAGCCACTAGTGCATGAACCACATCATAAAAAATATAATTTTCCCTTTTTTGGTTCAGGTTTGTCTCTCTATCACGAATTCTGCACATGAAATCTTGCCTATGCTCCCTTTAATGTACTTTTTATAACCAACATTTTGCTCAGGCAATGTTCCTTAGTTTTCTGTGTTGCTTGTGGGTGTATGCAAAATTAACAGCGACACAATGCAGCAAGCGGACACGCTGAGACACTGGAGCCGACATAAGTTAGTTGGCATGCCGACAACACAGACCTTAACATAGAGCCCTTTGTAATAAAACATGGTGAGAAGGTTCGACGACATCACACCATTAGGCAGCTGCAGGCAAGCAACCCCCCCTTGATTCTTGACATGCTCTCCTCCTCCTGCACTCTTTCATTCTGTCACCCTGCCTCTCATTATCCGCTCTCCTCCTCCTCACACCCTCCCCACCTTCATCCTTTCCTTCACTCTACTTCCCTGTCTTTTATCCCCCCCTCTACCTTGGGTACTTCTTTTTTTGTCAGCGAGCTAGCCTAATTACAGCAGAACCCAGTTTTTCAGCTCTCCCTTGGGAGTGAAGGTCGTTTGGGAAATGAAATGCTTGTCATGCAAAAATGCAGTCGACTATCACAATCTTGGACCAAAGCTTATTCAAACGGTGACAATTGTCACTATCTAATTCATAGCTTCGGTGCGTTTGGTGGCATGTTGTCAACAAAGATTTTCAAAAGCCGATCTAAAGCAGAAATGGACCCAGTTTATTTCTGCCCTGCATATTTTTCCTGTTCGGAGGTCTTTGAAGTTTGGGTAAAAGAGAGGCAAAAAGGGAAAAAAGAAAGTGGTTAAAAATCCACAGTGTTGACAGAGATGTTGGAATAGCTTGTGTAGTCTCACATGCTACACCTTCCAGCAAAGTCTTGCAAAAAGGGATTTGATTCAGGGCTTTGCTTTAAGAATAGAACAATGGCTGTCATACTCCACCATACCACCATCTTTCTACATCAAAACAGGGTGTTAAAGGCATATTCTCAGGCAATTTTAGCATACAATATAAAAACTTGGCTGCTGATTTTTAATTTATTGAAAACTGATTGCACTATCATACCCAGGAACTCTTGGGAGACCTCAGTGATTCATCATTTTATGTTAATGCATCCCAAGTACAGCTTAAGAATAATGATCAAGCACAGGGAGAGTAATGTAGGTGTAAACATTAACATTAAAGTAAAACTGTGAAGCCAAATATCTTTTTTTAAATATATGCAATATTTTGCATTGAATAAATATAAGGGGAAAAAAAAGAAATTCTACCAAATGTCTGATAATCTTTCTCCCTTCATTACAGCTTCAACTAACAATAGGCCTACTTTATTATTATATATTATCAGTTGGCCTTTTTGGCTAAAACAAGAAATCACTTATCAGAATTTTTGCAGATGACTTTCTTTGATCAACTAAGCAACTAAACGGTTTCAGATCAACCAAATCACGTCAGCAAACATACATTCTCAGTCTGAAAGAAAAGAAGTCTAATCAGACCAAAACCAGTCAGGTAGCTAAGGGTCTATGCAGAGCTTATTAGAGTGTATCTACTCATCAGTCTAATTAACAGCACACAGCACACACACCTCTCTGTGCATAATAGGGTATACTCTCCGATCAGCCTAATTACTTTTGACATATTGGGAGGCTGTGATCGCAATGTGCCCACCTCCCCCACAGTGGCGCACCTCCTCAACCAACGCGACACCACTGAATGAAACCAAAGCCATTTTATGGCAGGGGAAACAGCAGGTAAATCTGTGCAATATTGTAGCAGTCAAAGAGGCCGTTAAAGCCTTGTTGTGGCCCACAAGGGAGAAATAAAAGTATTTCCATCACAGACGCTGAATTAGAAGTAATTTTACTGCTTCAAAGTCTCCTTCTCTTTTTCCCTTCTCTTTACAAGTGTGTGTGTCTGTATGTGTGTGATGTGCCTGTGGTCAAAAAGCAAGTGAGGTCAGTTAATCTTATCCTAATTAGCCTAACCTACTTAGTCTGCTGCTCAAATGCTGCAAATTAGTACTCTTGTTATGCCTGTCAATGTGTGTGTGTGTGTGTGTGTGTGTGTGTGTGTGTGTGTGTGTGAGTGTGAGTGTGTGTGTGTGTGTGTGTGTGTGTGTGTGTGTGTGTACTGTATATACTGTATGTCTGTACGCCTCTGAGAGGAAGAAAGAAAGTACGCCTGGGAGCATCATACTTGTGGTTAAGGAAGCACACAAAAATAACACACAGGCATGCGCATGCACACAAGCCAAACATACACTAAAAGCCCTCCTGGAGTGAAAGACGTCATACCGCCCACAGAGGCAGTCGTTGACCAATCAGGAGTTGGAGAGGAATGACAGCACCGCAGAAGGACAACTCAGTCGAGAGCACACACATTCAGATGCAGATGTGTACTTGCACAAATCAAATATACGTACGCTGGCTACACAGACACATGTATGTGCACAGACACACACACAAACACAAACTCTGCAGCACTTACACAGCAGCTTTTCACACAGGAAACCTGGGCCAACATTTACTTCTCCTCTGGAAACTATGTAATTAATCTTAAAAACTAAAACACAGTATATACCCAGTAAATACAGTGGCATAACAAGCACATTGTGACCCTCTTAAATGCAGTGGAGTAGTAGTAGGAATTAAGTATGTAAGTAAGTAAACTGGGCCGCCCGGTTAGCTCAGTTGGTACAGCCTGAGACTCGATATCTGGGGGTCGAGTCAGCCCCACTTCGGACAGGTGGTGAGCCTGTGGGAGGTGCTGTAGGACTTCAGTGCTTTGTGGACTGGGCAGGAGTCGCCCCGGCGACCTGGGCCTAGACCCAGATAAGTGGCGGATGATCACATGACAAGTAAGTAAACTGTACATAGTTCCATTCCACCACTGTGTTTAGTGTTAAGTTTCTGCTCCTGTCAAAAATGTTTTCCTGCATTAAACCCACTGGAGCTCCAGCAAACTCAGTATCATACTCTGGTGTCTCAACATTACTCTTATCCGCACTCAGTCCCCTTCACTTAGAAGCATATAGTGTATAGGCAGTCTGCAAAGTCTCTCCCAATAATTTCCACATTCAACATCACTCTGAAGCACTGGCTAATGGGCTGACCCTGATGTCTTAAAATAGTCTGGTCAGCAGTTTAGAAATGCATTGTATCAGCAAAAAAAAAAAGAAAAAGAAAAGAAAAAGCCATTACTATACAACAACAGTAAATTTACACAAGGAGCCACAGATGATTGTCCAGATGTGTGGACAAAATTACAGTTTTTTTCACAACAGCATGACACCATCTTCCACTGTGTTAGATCTGTGTGCAGTTTGAAGATACTTTTGAGTGATTCAGTTACTGGATGTCTATGGGATCAGCAGCAAGTTGACTTCAAAACTAATGAAATACACTTACTTTATTGAATGATGTATAGCTGGTCTAATTATTCTGTGTGTTGTAATTTACATACAAATACACATTTACATACTTATTGTTCTTTATTTCTCTGTTAAAGAAACGAGAGGATGTAGTAATTGGAATGTTCAGTTCTTGATTCAGTAAACATCCAGTGCTAAGCTAAGATAAACAGTGCCTATCACTGTTTATCTAACCCGAAAATGCAGAGTTTTTCATGAGCATGCCTAGAAATAAATACTACAGTTCTTACAAAACAGAAGTGTTTCTATAAAGGAATACTACACCAATTTAATACGGGTTACTAAGGTTAAGAGACTCACAAGAGACAGATTTATATATATATATATATATAAAAGTATAGGTAAAGCACCAAAAAGTATGACTCCTGTTCTCATAATGCAACAAAATGTGTTTAAAATTTGTGTTTCTGTAATTTGGTAAAAACTGTGTATAAAAATTGTGTACAATCAAAGTCCAACAAACCAGTGTGACTTTGTTTTATTGTTATGGCTTAGCTGCCAAGAGTTAACTGACATTTCTGTTTGTTATTTGCATTATCCATTTTATTTTTCCCATGGTACATGGCTCTGTGACCACAGAGTTAAATGTTGGACCAAAAATCGACTTAGGCTTCTGCTGACAACATCTGAAAGAACCATAGAGTCAGTGATACAATTGTCAGTGCCTCATTCTCTGCTAACTTCTCCTGCTGATACTGGTATTAATTTCTTTCTTGACTTCTCCTCCTCCTCTGTGTGCTGCATCAAACAAATTAGACACATGGGGTTCTTGGTCCTAGTGTATTAATAGCTAATCCCTGTTTATTTGCTTTCACGCATTGTAGAGACTTCAACGTGTGGCCATGAAACCCTGTGCACTAGTTTTGGGAAAGGTCTACCTGCAGCCTGACAGTATTTGTTTATGCTGAACACAAAAGACACCAAACTCTTAGCTGAACCATTAATTTGCCCAAAAGTTCAACTAAGACAACAAACTCTTAGTTGAACTTTTGGGCAAACTAAGAGGTTGTTCAAATAAGAACCTTTATCCAAAATGCTATATTCCACAGTTCTTTCAAGCTAAACGTCTTCCTCTGCATATACCTAAGTAACTTGAAGACCTGTGTTGAATATTACTGCTCCCTTGACTCCTTTCCCATTACTTTTAAACAAGAGGTGATGCTTTTTTCGCTGTGTGCGCTTGATCTTGATGGTAAAATATGTCAAGGTTCCATTTTAGGTTTCTGAATTGCTCTTTGAGGATTTTAGCTTTTGCTCTCTTGTTCCTTGCAGCTAAATTAGGTGCTACGCCTCTTAAAGTATTTTTGGTCTCAGCTACTGTCAGCTCCACTCTTATTTATGCACATTTAAACTCCTTTTACCAAGAGAGGTAATTCAAGAACCTCCATCCCAGCTCAAATAGAGACTATGGAACACAAATCATTCTGAATAGAGCTTTTCAGGTGAATAATATGAAATACATTAAGATATTCGATAATAGTGTTACATTAAAACAGGCAAAAGTGGATTTGAAGAAAGTCCTTCAATCACCTACTATGAGGAAAGCATTAGAAAACTAAGGAGTATTGTGGTTCAGTTTGATTTTTAAAGCAAAAATCAATTGTTATTGAATTGTTCATATAGTGTGCTGTCTATTCTTAATAAGAAACAGCTGTTTCACATCTACACCAATCATATTATTTTGTTCTTTTTTTGTTTTTGTTTTTTGGATTTCTAACCAAATCACATTACAACACCTTGTCCCAGATGGATCTTAACATGTTACTACAAACAGGTTGAACACATGTTGGATGTAGTCACTTATTGTTTTACTACTTCTTATTTATTAACCCTGACGCCTGTGGCTATAGATTATAATGTGGGAGCCTCACACAAACATCTTTGTAGATAATGCCTGTTGATTTTATGTGCATGCCTATATAAATCTCAATGTAACAATCACTATCTACTAGTCTAAATCCTATATATTAATATAAGTAAGTACTTGTAGTATGTGATACTCAAGGATTTTAAAAACACATGTTTCCCACCCTCCAATATATACCCTGAACTCATCAAAGTGAACACTCCACTAAGCGTTAGTCTTTCAGCTGACTGGCATTGGTTCACTTCCACTGCTAAAACTAAAGTTGATGTCAGACTTATTTTGGTCATGTGACCAAACAAGACTCCAAATGAATGATAATGTTGCTCCGTGTCTGCTTGATGTCTGTTGGCCCCCAAATGGCTAAAACTCAACCAAAATCAGCACCAACCCAAAGCACCAGCAGCTAGCAAGAACAGAAGATTACCCAACAACAGGTGGTAAACAGATAATAAGAGAGCTGAATGGATTTCAGATTTCATCCATCCATCACGGGGAAAGACACGGTGGACGTTTTCAGGCCAAGTCTTCCTACAAAGCAGTGTGGTCTCACAGCAACAGATCCTTAGTATCGGACGTGTGCACGAACGTAACCGGTGACTTGAGGTATCAGGTTGTTTTTCTCATTGCTAACACGTCGTTGTTGTTGTTGTTGTGAATGGAAGCTGCGAGAGGTACAGGGCCGCTGTGTTGAAAAGAACAACCGAGCTGTCACACATGAGCACTTATCTGTGTCACAGTTTCTTATTGAAAAAGCATCCCACACAAACACACACGCACATACACACACTCAATCTCCGGACTTTCTTTGTTTCTTTCTCTGTCTTTTCCTGTGTGCCTCTCTCTCACCCTCGGATTTCACCTGTCCTCTTATTCCCCTCTCGCATCTGTTGTTAACAGCCTTGACCTAGAAAATTTGTGGTGTCATGATTTCACTTGATGAAAGAGGACATGTTCGTCACTGTTGGAAAAAAAATAACACATCATCACTGTCCTACAGAAACCCTCTATCTCAGCCTTTCAGCTGAGCGTTCCCCCCCTTGATACCTGCACATTTTGACAATTTACAGCTTTCTCCATAATTTGTCAGCATTGAGACATGCTGGTATACAGCTCCTATAATGCTGGATTTCTTCACAATGGTATAGTTTGATGACTGTGTCACTAAGACATATTATATGTTTGATAATTCAATACAACACAGTAAAACAGGGCAGACCTGTCAACACAATACATTGTTTTTAAAGAAGCAGGGCAGGTTTGCAGCTTTAAAAACACAGAAGATGTATTGTGGTTCTCCAAAATATGATTGCTTGTCACAGCAGAGGCTTGTCACTATAAATATAACAGCAACATATTGAGTTTTTAGACAACAGGGTGTGCTAGTCACTGTAAAATAAAAAAATAACTAACTTATTGTCTTTTAGAAAATAGGAACGGCACAACAATAAAACAAGAACATATTGGGTTCTTATTTTTAGAACTGAGCCCTGATGAAGCCTGTCTTTGTCTCTCTCTGGATGAAAAGTTAACATGAAACTGCCACTACTACAAAAAGAAACGTGCACACACACACACACACACACGTGCGCCCGCTCGCTCAGAGACACAAGTGCTGTGTGAAACATCCAGTCTGTCACTGTGGCAGAATCCTTTGTGCCTTTGTGACTAACACAAGGAGAACAGGCATCTAACTGACATGCTCTGTTTTTAAGGAGAACGACGCCACATTAGACATCATCACATGCTGGATCATTTGTTTAAGTGGATGTTCAGTGCGTTGATGGGGTGGGTAATTCACAGGGCTACATGAGCGGGCATAGGTGAGGATGATGTAGCTTCTGTGGGCATAAACGTGTTCACTGTGGAACATATGGTGAATGGGATGAGGAACCATTTGTCCTCTTTTGTTAAATGGGAATATAAAGAAATAAAATGTTAATCCAGGCAGAAATATACAATGGGGTTGGAGGAGGATGAAAGTGTCTGTACTTTGTTAGCATGCATGATTGCTGGTGTCTTCTACATGAATGAAGACTTAAGTAGAATAGGTAGTTTAGTATAAAGGGTGCAAACAGAGGGAAAGAATAAAATTTTCCCCTTTTTTCATATTTGTTAGTTAGTACACTTCCCAAAAAATCTTCCCAGAAAGGTTTTTCTTTTTTTTTAATGCAGGGATTTTTTTTTACCTCCATTTGCTGTGACCTGAGCTTTCATTCAACTAAAGTGAATGGAATCTGGGCTGAGCGTTGCTAAAACGCAAGTGACTCACACGCAGAACTGTGCCTCAACGCATTGTGTGTAGATGCGTGCTGCTTTCACTGTGCCAGCTGCGTAGACATGTTAGATGTGACTGATCCAGATGTTCATGGATTTGTGAATAACACTCAGTTTGGAACATGTCATCACATATCTGAAGCCAAGTGAGATGGAAACAGCTCTTGAACTGGTACTTGTGGGCCATTTTATGCCTGCTAAAGCTTGTAGTTTGATGTTTTATCTACAGAATAATACTTGACTCCTAACTTTCATAATTCACGGTAGTGGTGATGATTAATGCACTCTTCTTTTTCAGTATCTCGTAAGAGTCAAGCTCCAGACACTTATTTAAATTACCCACAATGAAACCAATAGCAATGCAAGCTTTTTAGTATAAATCTGTGATCTTCAACCCAAAGTCAAGATTATTCATTGATGGAATTGTGTCACCACTGGCAAATCTCCACCACAGCCACTGAAATTATACAGTATAACTGTTGTCACAGGCTGGATAGTACTCCTTATGACTTGCAAACTGACCTTTCTGTATAAAATCAGTGCTCCTGTCTCAGAAAGTAATACTGAATTAACAGAACTATTCTCCTGTTTGCCTGATAATGACATTATAAGAAAGGTTCATCTTCGCCGGAGTTGGAGAGTTGAGCTTGTTATTTGATTCAGTAATGCAGTAATGCACTTTAGGTGAACTTGATGATACTTCCATTAGTTTAAAAGTCAAAATCTGGCAATCTACTCCACTTTTAATGTGACATCTAGAGCACGCTGTAAATGAGACAACAACTTCAGCTGTCATAAAACTCACAGACTCACAAAACTACATGGCAAAATCCACTTGGGCTTTAAGAGTATCAAGAGATTCCCAATTTTTCTACTGTGTGCGTCTCTGAGCTGCCAGTCAGAAATGAAAGAGGAGTGGGACATCAAATCAGACGAGGCACAACGGCGAGCTTTACACTGAAGCACTACAGCTCCAAACGCCAACATTTAATCTCCAAGCCCCAACATCAAAAGCCCCAATCCCCCATATTTTTCATCAAATCAATCTCAAGTAAATATACTTCCATTTTATATTTCTTTTGCATTTTGGAATGTAAACTGACAATAATTTAGAAACCCACAGGAGTCAAAGTCAATCAAAGTGGGGCATTTAAAAATCATTTTAGATGCGACTAGCGATCAGAAAAAGCCCGATGGAAAAGGGCTCGCTAGCTGAATAGAGCACATCTGAAAGGAAATGGGCCACAGTGTGTATTGTGAGTCTAAGTACATCTACACCTCATTTCAAATGGTGACAAGCTCACACTATTCACAAATACACCCCCAGCAGCATTACAGCTTCTTAAGTTTATGTAAGCACATGGAGAAGGCAATGTGGAGAAAAATAAGTAACAAAAAACAGTCATCTCCCCGTATTTTAGGCTGCATCAAGCCAAGCTTTTCTGCTGCCGCACAATTTTTCAAACAAGCTCATTTTTAACCAAACATTACATTTGGCAAAGTAATGCACTTAAAAAAACAAACAAAACAAAAAACACTAGTGCTAAAACCAATGATTATTTCTATTTTATTTTTATTTTTTATTTTTATTATTTTTATTTCTGTATTATTATTATTGACTATTTTGGCTGAAAAAAACAAAATTAAAATCAGACAAACTGAGAGTCCAAATCCCAAAGATATTACTTTTATTACACACACTAACATTTGTGACAAAATGACTTCAACAATTTACCCATTTTTGATTTAAAATATCAGTCAACATAATCTATTAATCATGCAGTGCAAATACTGCATCTGTTTAATGAACAGTTTTCTTTCCAAACTATGTGTTTGTTGGAACGAGCCACTGTAATGTCACTATCATACTAATCATACAAACATTCCTTTTTATGTTGTTACTGTCACACTATAGCAGAGAGATAATAGAGCATGAATGACCCACGAACAAATGCAAGAATACAGCTGTGGTGTTCAAAGCTAATTATTACCAAAACATCTTGTTTACTACATCATGAAGGCACAAGAACAGGACAAACGAAGGCTGATGTACCTAAATAACAACAAAGGGAACGTTTATACACCTTTAAGTAGCTTTCCTGGGTCAGTATCGTCACCATCATCATCTTCTAACAAATACTGTCTGCGTAGCCAAAACCTCATACTGTGTGTCTTATTCCTCTGTGCATTAGAGCTCCATTGTTGTCCAAAAACTGCGGAAACCACATTAATGAGTCACATCATTGCCCTGGATGTATTGTTTATTTTGAGTCAATTCATCATTCACGACCGGGCAGATGTAAATACTCACAAGAGCATTATCCACAAGAACATCTGCAGCTTAAAATAGTCCCCAACATTTACTTCTACTTATTTATTTACTTTTTGTTTTTTTTTTAAGATCCATATCTTCCGTAGGAAGCAGTGGGCTCAGTGTCACAGAGAGGGTAAGGAAATCAGAAAGTGAGAGAGGAAAGTCACTAACTGACCAAGTCATCTGAACATGAACATATAATTCATGACCTGACAAGCCAATCAACATGTAAATATTCAGTATTTTCTAAACTAATATACCAGTGTTATAGGTATATGCTGTGCAATAAAGAGATAATTAAAAAGCAGCAGACTCAAGCTTTAAGCATTATTTCATCAGCAGTTCCCTTGCTTGGCATAAAAGGGGTTGTCTAATCATATAATTTGTATTCTATTAAGGCAGACCATTAGTCACAGATCTGTTTATCACATGTCAGCATGTGTCTCCGCTTGTCTCCCCAGAGACAGCTAGAAAAAGACAGAGATGAGCAAAGAGAAAAAAGGGAGGAGATATCAGCTGACCACATGCCACCATGACTCTGCTGCATCTCCCCTGACAGTCTCAATCTACCAGCGGGTCGATCTGGTGACACATGTTCAGCCTGGAAGACATCTGCTAACTCAGTGAGTCACCTTATGCTAACTCTGAATGTGCAACATGGCTAAGAGACACATGCCCGCACTTTATGAAGCTCATGTCAGTGTGGAGCTGCAAGCTGGCAGACACACTGTAGACCACAAAGTGAAGGTGGACTGGCTACTGGCATGACCCCTGAGAGGAAGAACGTTCGCAGAGCACTGTGTTGGTGCTGTCGATGCAACTATTTATCAGTAATATATAAAGAAAGTCAGTCAGATGAATCAGAATTTCATGTATAAACATTAAAGAGTAGGTTCCTCTCTTACACCTGGGAGTCTCTAGTCATGCAGAAAGACATTTTTGGTTCTGCGTGTTAAGGTTTCTCTTAACATCTCAAACCAACACAATAGAGGTGTTTTGTTTAGGAAAAAAATACCACAGTTATAACAATAAATTGATTAGTCAATTAACAGTAAACAATAAACAGCAAGGATTTAGATAATGCCAACTGGCACCCAGTGCAGCACCTTCTACTGGAAACTGAAATTGTTATTACAGACATGTCTGAAGTAAACAAGGGCTATCGATTCATTCATGGAAGCTGTGACATTGAACACACAGTCAATTTATAAACTGCATTACATTTGCTTTAACAAGTGCTTTAACATGTGCAATTTTAAATCCCCTGTTATTTAACCAAATGCTAAGAGGCCACTTTCACACATTTAGAAGAGGTGCTGCAAAATCAAGTGCAAGCGCAGAACAGACATGAAAAACTCTTCAAAATCTATTTCTCTGTTCATCAACCTATCAGATTTGTGTCACAGAGGCGAAGAGATCACATCAAGATAAGAGGTGTAACTAAAGTAGCTAAGTTCACCAAAAGGTCACCTGTACCGTGACCTACCACAGCTATTTTCTGAGTCACTGAGGATGATTATATAAATTCTGCACGCAAGCTAAGGTAAACCAAGCATACCAAAACAATTTCAGCTATGTGAGAGATATGTTTGGCCCTGGGAGGGGAGTTTTAAGTTTGTTGACCTCTTTGCTCCTTGAAGTAGAAACCTGAGGAGGATCAGCTGCTGACGGGGGTTTGAGGAAGGACACAGGGATGCAAGGAGACACGAGGGTTAAAACTGAGTTAGCCTAAACTCTGAGAAAGGACACATATGAAGGAAATTTACTAATTTACTGCTTCAGAAACGATACAGACTTTATCTTGATGTCTTTTTGCCTCTGGTTTTGGTTCAACCATCAGCAGTGTTATCCATGTCACACTGATGGGCACAACGCTCATCACCTGTGCCTTGAAGATGCCATGTTCGTGTGTGGCGTGCGAGGGTCCTCAAAGTCAAGTGATGGTGTCTAGTCAACCGCATTGCTTCGCATGAGTGCTTTCACACACAGAGTTTGACCTGCTGTCACAGAGATGTGCCCATGTCTCCTCCTGAATCGACCCCGAGGACTGCAACACAACACCTGCATCAAACTTCACTTTTCCTCTGTGAATCTTCCTGCTTCCCTCCCTCTCACCTCGACCTCTGCTCCCCTCACTGCTGTCTTTTACTTTCTGTGGGGCTTGGGAGTACAGTTTGTCAATGCTCAAGCTCTTAAGCCTTAAGTCCCTTCAATAAATGCAGCCCACTCAAATAAGAAGTGTGGAAAAAGTGATGTACAAAGTTCAACTCCACCACTGACTGTCACCTCACTGGTGTCATGTTCCAGTAGCCTGTTATGTTTGTAATTTGTACTTCTTGGTTTTGAATAAAATGCACAATTAAATCTGATTACAGGTTATTCATAACGACATGTTTCCTAGCATTCATATCAAGTCGTGAACTGTGAAACCAGCTTGGCTGCTGTGTTCCTTAGACTCAGACAACAGTTCCCATTTCTTACTTGGTTGCCTGGACAGCAGGCCACACTGTAAGTTGTCAACATACTGTCAGAAATTGCACTGAAAAATATGAGACACTCCTAGCTTGATGCCTTTCGGCAAAACTCCTGGCATTTTTTAACAAAAAAGAAGAATGAACTGAGTGAAACACAAATACACAAACATGATAAACAGGGTTTATGCTTTTTCTATTTCTTAAGTTCCTGAAATTAGAAGTATCAGAGCATTAACGTTTCAAGAAAGTTTGTTTTTTTGCTTCAAAAATCAATGAGATATGTATTTTTGCACAGGGGTAAAAACTCTAAAAAGAGTACCTAAAGATAATGGTCTGACAAGGACATCTGGAGAAAGATAAAAGACCACTGTCAACATTTGTTTGACAAAATAGAGGATGTAACAATGTTAGTTAAGGTTGGGTTAATCACGGTAACTATAGCAACATAATATTCATTTGAAAGCAGCTGTAAGTTTATATATATACTACTACAGCAAATTAATTTTGGAGGCAGCACTGGGTTAAGCTCAGGGAAAGTTAGTGAGAGGTGTGAGACACAGTGTGTTTATTACCATGATCTTTCCCTAACTTAACCACAGTGCTTTTGTTGAAAGCTAACCTGGGCTCTGGTTTCACACTGGTTTCACTGGGCTCTGGGCGATCATTTCTTTAAAAAAACAAAAAGACAATAAACAATACAAACAAATTCAGTTTCTAGGAGACTTGGTTGCTACAGAGTGTACAGGATTGCATTATGGTGTAGAAAGGTCTCCATTTTGCTGGTTTCTCACTGTAGTCAGCAACATTTCAAATAATAATAAACTATGTATATAATGTTTGCATTTTGATGTAAAAAATCAAGACATATTTATGATGCTGAGATCTATGACTTTGTACAATTTGGTGCACGTCCTGATAATAATCCAAATCTGGTGCAAAAAAATCCACCTTACACACAGAGTTGTATTAACTGTTTTATGACAAACGTGCAGAGCAGTATTCAGCTGGGTATACTCAGCACATATCATATGTGCCTGTTGAGCACACCAGAGAGGCTGGTGTTCCAGTGAAGAGGATTTCACACAAAGGATCAAGTAAACTGTACGTTAGTGTGTGTACTGTGGATTATACAGCAGCAGGGGTTCAGGCCAGGACCCAAATAAAAAATTCATTTTCTCATTCTGAGATGCAGAAATGTGTTTGAGCTCAGAAGTGCCCAGGTGGACCAGGGGCATAAACCACACACAATATACTGTGTTTACTGGGTAGATGTATGTTTGCAGTACGAATATTGAATCTGGCTCAACGAGATGTTCGAACGCCAACTCCTGTATCTCATATCTTTTCACTCCCATTTTCGACGATTTAAGACAACACCTTAAAGGACAATAATATGAGTATTTATGTGGACAACTCCACAGTTTAACACAGAAGGCTCTCGCGATTGTGGATGCTGGTGGAAAGAGGTTGCCATGTTCTCCTTACCTGTCTATACACCCCTATGAATGTGTTCACAGCTTTGTGATTTAAATTCCACTGCAGTCAGAAATAGCCCAGCTGGATTACAAACCTGCTAACAGCCACTCACAGTACTAAGAGCTTGTTAAAATGGCTCCTGGTGGGAGGGACCTGGCACTTATTGGCTCTCGTTTCCATATGGACTAACCACTGGGTTCATTGTCTCTCTCTTTATGTCTTTTTTTGTGCTTTAGCTCATTTTCTATGCTTCTCCGTCCCTCTTTTGCTCTCTCCATCGCTCAGGAGATTTGCTATCGTAACTGCTGTCACGCAGAGTAAAACTGTCAAAATAAAATTGCCTCTGTAGTTCCCCTGCCTGTCTGCTCTGTCCTGGTTTTTGCTTTTCCTCCTGTTGTGTTAGAAATTTAGTAAAAGTAGCATAAGAAGAAAATATATACCCACAAAAAAAAAGTCTGCTCTGTGGGGTCATGATACATGCTCGGTTCAAGCCAGACAAGAGTCGATACTCAGAGTACACGTGTCGGACCTGGACAATGATCTTTCTTTTTCCTGCGGTCAGTTTGATTCTGTTCCTGAGCAGAACCACTGAATTTCCCACTGCTCTAGCAGAACAGCTTAGCGGGGAAACAGAAGAGAAGCCTGTGGCTGTAAAAAGGCAGGTGTGGATGAAACAGAGCGAGTGTAAAGTCGAGTACAGCCATTCAAGAGCACGGATGCTTGGTCAACCTACTGTGATTTGCTAAAATTTAAACACAGGACTGAGCAGGTGGAAAAGTACAACTATGAATTGAAACGGTTCTTGTAATGTCAAAAGATTTATTTTATTAAAAGATTAATTTAAAGAAAATTATCTTTATACACTGAGAAACAAGTCTTGGTCTCCTGAAAAAGCCACATAATTTTGTTGTCAAGTGTTATAGCAAACTCATTATGCTTGGGTTTTGGACTGTTGGTTAAATAAAACAAGTCTGAATGTCTCAGCAGTAGCAGTTTGAAATTGTACCAGATCTTTTTTTTTTTTTTATCCAAGCAACAAGACTAAGAGTCAACCCCTACACTAGCAACATTAGCACGCTAACATGCTCACAAATACAGTGCTATAAGTCTGATGTTAAGCATGTGCAATCTTAGTTCAGCATATTAGCATGCTAACATTTGCTAATTTGCACTTAATGCTCTGCAAACAGTTTAAGTTAATGTCAGCTTTGAATTAGCATGATTATCTTAGATACAATCTCGGGCTCTGGGAAACTGTGATGGACATTTGTTTTTGTTTTTTTTGTTTGTTTTTTTTATAAGAGATTTGTTTAACATTAATTTCAAATCAAAACTGATTAAAATTCCTAATGAGGCACTTTTTCCTGCACAACCTTTTCAAGGTGAGGCAAAATCAGCGATGTGTGTTGTCTCGCCCATTGTGTCCTCTCCTCCCTTTTCTTTTGCTCCAGCAGTGACACAGTCCTTAATATCCAGCATGGCTATCTGTGAGACCATATGCCCACAGCAGGAACCCTGAAGAGGCTGGCAAAGGGCCCACTCTCAACCAGCAAATAAATAATGGGCCATTATGTTCAATCATATGCTGAGCTATAAAGGTCTGCAGCAGTGTGCAGCATGCAGTACGTGTGGTGGAAGAATGGAGTAGAATAGTACAGAACAGAACAGAATGGCATATCACATTGGCAGTTAACTAGTAAACTGATTAAAGTGAGAGCCACTTTTTTGAAAGATGAAATGGCACAATATTCTACTTACAAAAAGTTGATTTCATATGTAGTAAAATGCAGCAAAGACCAATCGATTTATCAGTTTGTCAATCCAAAGAACATTAATAGGCAACTATTTTGATAATCAATTAATAATTTCAGTCATTTTTAAAGCAAAGCCAAACATTTACAGGTTTAAGCTTCTAAACTGCTGCTTTTTCTTTAGTAAATTAAATATGTTTGAGTTCTGGATTAATGGCCTGACAAATCAAGCAATCTGAAAACAACATTTGGCTTTGAGAAGTTGAATCAATCAACCAACCAACCACTTTTCACACAAACACACTGTAACAAAAAAAATGATTTACACAAATCCCCAATCCCCCATTAGTTGTGATTAGCTGTTTTTTTTTTGTTGTTGTTTTTTTCACGACTTTGACATTTCAGAGACAAAGTACTTGAGAAAATAGCCTGCAGATTAATTGATAATAATGAATAAACAAATAGTATATCACCAAAGTAACCTCATCTATTTATAGGTAAATATTTATGTATCATTCAAACACTGTCACCAGTGTAGGCTGGAAACAGTATGTGAACGCCTCTGCAAATGATATCAACAAAAGTTAACTGGAGTCAGAATTGTGTGAATCTAGAGTGCAGACAATGAAACAAGATTGGAGACATATAAACGGAGATTTAGTTCTGTGGCTACTGTCCCTCAAAGTCAGGGCCCAGCTAAGATGACTTCAAAAACACAATGAAGAATGATCAATGAGTTAACAAAAAAAACAAAACAGCTGAAGGCTTAAAGGAATCACTGGAGCTGGTTAACATCGCTGTTCATGAGTCTGCCATATGCAAATCATGGCGCATGGTTGCACAGAGCATGGTGTCCATGGCAGGACACCACACAGGAAGCCACTACTGTCCAAAAAAACCACATCACTGGCCATCTGAATTTTGCCAGAGAGTACCTTGACACTCCACACCGCTAATGGGAAAATGTTTTGTGGACTCGTGAAAATGAGACTGAATTGTTTGGGAGGAAGTAGTTCTGTAGGAAGAATGGTCCAAAATTCCTCCTGAACGTTGCACAGGTTTGATCCACAGCTACCTGAAGCACTTGATTGAGATCACTGCTGAATTTACCAAGGGTTGACTTACTTTGTCAACCAGCCCTGTAAATGTGTTATGGGTGTGTTTGATAACAACACTAAAATGTAGCATTGTCTATGCGCTATTAGCATCAGGACATTACGTTTGTCTATACCTGTGACTTAGATGTAAATCATATGATTTTGATAACTGATTAATCATTTAGGTCATTTATTAAGCAGCATTTACTGACTTAGTGTTATTATAAATTGAATATTTTAGGGATTTAAACTGGCAAAACAAGTATGTTTCTGAAGTAATCTGAAGGTGACACATCATTCCACTTCAAAAACACCCTGTTTCTGAAGTGGAATGATGGTGCTGTGCCATCACTACGGTCTTTAAAGGAAAGTCCTGCAATCTGGAGCAATCTGTGCTTCCCTTTATGCCTAATTTGCATTTAGAAGCAGTAAATGCGTATTTCAGATTCTCTCATTCCCCGTTTTCTTCTCTTTGGCCGATAGGAAGAGGAGTCAGTGAGAGGCCTGAGGTCAAGATAAATGAAGCTGTTTTTTTTTATTTATTTTTTTTTTTTTTGGTGAAGTCTACAGCAAGAAGTTAGGTAGACAAATTCTTTTGCCTTGGCCTAAAACAAAGGGTAATTGATGCTATCGCTTACCTTGCATGTTGAAAAAGATAATCAATACACAAGACAGAACAACTCAAGGAGTATGCCATTGCTGTCTGTCTAACATAGCGGTGTATTGATGTGACTCTTTGAGCTGCAAATTAGTTGAAGTGACTTCATAATGGACCCCAGTGAAAGGAAAAGGAGAATTTTAGGTGAAAACAAAGGATTCTTTCACTGCCTTTATGCCCACCAGTGCTCTGTTCTCTAACGGTATCAATTATGGTTTCATATCAGGAAATATAATCTATTTAGACTGGTTTGTTATGCAAATAACCTGAGGAGTCTGGGTGGGTGAAGTGCTTTATAATGTGCGAGCCTTCTGCTTCTCTGTGCAGCTAAAACCAATTTAAACATGCCAGCAATGGCAGCTGTGGAGGAGAGAGTGAGTGTAGTTAAATGTCTGTAATGAAGGTGGTTTATATACTGATTGACTGTTGTTGTTGATATAAACGATATAGTCAGTGAGTAGGCTGTATAAAGCAGGGACCACTCATCTTATACTCTTATTCACAGCACTTACAGCTTGCAGTATATCTCCATCAGAAGTCAGTCACCAGAACAGATCTGGTAACTTTCCCATATCAAGATTAAGGTTTACAGAACGCCAGAATTATTATTATCAAGTAATATGTTAACTAATTGTATGATTAATTGATTAATAGTTCAGTCTATGAACAGTCAGAAAATGATGAAACATTTCAGCACTACACAAACAAACCATGAACAACAATGTCTCTGGTCTGCATCCAGCTCTTTTCCTTTGTTGCATGCCATCATTGTCCTCACTCTGCTTTCAGTTATCAAATAACTGAAGGCATGTATTTCCCCTAACAATATAGAAACACAGACCTTTGTTCAGGTAAAGTCCAACTGTACAGTACAAATTTTGCCAGAGACTATTTTGGGAGACCCAAGACTTGAGACTAATAAATTCAAATTAGACTTTAATTCAAAAGAATTAGGAGTTGGATTTTTATCTTTTAATGGCAAAAACTTTCAACTCACTTTTGATTAAAAATTGAAGAAATCATCTGTCTATGCATTGTAAAAGAACGTCTACTTTGGTTGAAATTTTTTGAGTCCTCATCAGTGGATGGAATTTGCTCAGTTTCTTATACCAAGAATTTTTTTTTTTGTCTATTAGTACTTCTCCAGGGTCATGCTGTGTCAGTTGAACGGGCAACATTCAGAAACTTAAAGACTTGGATCTTGACTTTTAATTTACAAATGAGGACTTGAGACTTGACTTGGACTTTCCCTAAAAGACATGAAAACCACTCTGGCAATGGCCATGTCTAGACTGTAAGAAAAAAGAAAAAAAAATGAGAACATGTTGTACAGACTGCATCTGTAATCATCAGAATCGGATGTACATTGTGACCCAAACATTTGGTATATGCATGCTGCCAAAACTATGCATTAAAAACGGATATTTTTCCTCTTTTCCTCAGTAACTGACATGACTCATCACTGATCCAGTGGACCAACAAGTTCTTCCTTGAATATAAGAACAGAATTGTTGAGTTGTGTGAAAATTCACAGCCCAGGTGTGAAAACACATAGTTAAGGATATATTTTCACACACTAGCATAACTTATTAATCATGTCTCAGTAAACATTGGGCATGTTTTGCTAGAAATTACTTCCTGAACTACTGAAAACTGTGATAGTAAAGTCTGATAGCCTGTGGATACAGAGTGGCACAGTGTCTAATAAAAGACTGACTGATCTGAAATTGCCTCTTGATGCCCAATTCGCTATGGGAAATACAGCACCAAAGCCCACGACTCTGAGCCTCTCAGCAAAAGGTAAATATTCCCACAGGTTCCAAGTGCCTTACGGAAGAAGAAAACCAAATTTATTCTGAAACAATTTGAATGCTGTGTGGAAATAAATATTTAATACTGAGGGGAGGCCCTGAAGAAAAGCAGACTGAAGGAAATATAGGAGTAAAAGCCTCAGGACTGGTGCGAAGGATCTTCTTCCAAGCTCCTACTTTTCCCCAGTTCAGCTATCTGTCTGTCACATTGATAACCTGTCAGCAGATGAATATAGAAACCACATCTTTAAAACATGAGCTGGCAGAAGCATGGTGCAGAGTACAGTATGTGTATGTGTGTGTGTGTGGTGGCAGTGCTGTACGTGCAGTGTCATCCGCATATCTCTTCGCAATAAGTGTGTGATAAGTTTCCCCGAGGAGATCATTTGTTCATTTATTTGTTGCGAACACGCAGACACACGCATACTGAACAAAGTCACAAATTATAGCTTGTCATGTTATTACCAGCCTCTAAAACAGGATCTATGATTTTTAACCTTTAGCATTCCCACAAGATGACAGATGGGGGCACAGCATGTATGTGTTCAGGCTCCGGGGAAAAGAACCGAAATAGTTTACATGTAAGAACAGAAATAATATGTGCAGTGTGACCATAAGTACAGTGCACATTTTACATGTATCCTTCCCTACATGGAAGGGTAAAATCAGCAGCACACCAGGCCAGGATTTCTAAATTAGGCACCAACCAGCAGCTCTTGCATGAAAAAGTCGAAAGAAATTAACTCCTCGACCTCTCGACACTAAACACTGACACAAATCAGCAATTTCAGTGACAGAGCCTGCTGCTGACTGGGCATTTGTTTCAGACACAGATGACTTTGCCACCCCTCCCAAGGTTTGTTTGTGGGATATGAAGCACTTATACCCAACAGTATCCGCTGGGTCAGGGTTTGCATTGACTTTCAAAATAACGGAGTCAAATGCTGGATTACTGTACTGCATTTTGGGCTCTCTGAATAGGGGCTGCCTGGCTGCATGTTTTCAGAAAGCTGCTCATGGGTGCCTTCGTAAACAACAGATATGATCAAGAGAAATCTAGCAACGTACTCACTTCATACACAACAATCAGCAGGGTTGGGGAAAAAAGAAACTTCAAGATGCCTTGGATGAGAGGTGACACGTCTTTAGCATTCAAAACTTCTTGGAAGTTGGAAACTGAACCTCCAACTGAATATCCAAGTTCTTGGATATTCAGTTTACTCCAAAATATATGACAAAGAAAATTATAAATATTCTCACATTTGAGAAGCTATAAGCAAAACATGTTTGTCATTTATTTTCTTAAAATACAAAAACAGTAATTAAGTTATTAAAAGTTTAAGAGTTTGTTGTTGATCAAACAGCAGACCAATCATTGGAGCTCTAGACTTTATACTGAACTTCACTATTAAATTAAATGATCAATATCAAGTATTAACAACACAAACACAACAAAAACAATAACAGCAACAACAGCGTGTTAATCTGCAACAACAACTGATTAATCATTTCAATCATTTTTTAAGCAAAAATGCCAAATATTCTCTGGTATACAAGAATGCCTCTTTGGACTTGGGGTAATTAAAGTGGGCACTTTCCACTATTTTCAGACATTTTTAAAAAAACAATTAATCCCTAAGTCCAAAAAAGGAAAAAAAAAAAAGGTCAGATTAATTGATGATAAAAATATTTGTTAGCAGCAATACTTATCTATAATAAACATTAAATTAAGTTTTGTGCAAGCCTGTATAATGAACATAATGAATTCCTTATTAGAGCTAAAATAGCCTGTCACAACTAATTCATCTTTACATATTAATTTATGCTTCTGCTGCTTTATGCGCAGTATTTCTTTCTGTGCAATGACAGCTACAGGAAGGCTTTTCCCAACCATCACATCCTTACGTCAACAAATTAGATCTGAAACAATTGGTTGATTAATCAATTAGTTGGCGAACAGGAAATGAATCACCTTCAGTTTTTATTATTATTTAATAACCTGACAGAAAACTGTGATTCGAGCCTCTCAAATGCAAAGGTTTGCTGACTTTTCCTGGACTGCTGATGTATCAGTTGGGCTCTATAAAAAATGTCTGAAAGTTTACAGAGGACAAGTGTACACAGAGCAGAGATAATAGCAGTGACTGTGTCAGCAGTGGGTATATTTTACACCAACAGACTCCGATCAGCTTATGCATCAGTTCATTAAGCACCTACTTACCATGAAAAGGCCACCGTGACCACAAACAACCCACCACCCACACTGTACCTATTTGTCTCTCCTCTCTATCTTAACCCTCTCCCTCTCCCTCTCTCCCTCTCTCTCTCTCACACACACACACACACACACACAGGCACACACACAAATACAGGGTTCCGTTTAATCAAAATAGACCTGCCCTTCAACACATTTGCATGTCTCATAATGGGGGAGATTCACTACGGAGCCCATCATTACGCGCACCATTAAAACACAGCAGTAGACTAATCTAGCGCCTCCATAAGGGACAGCAGCAGCAGCAGCAGGAGCAAGAAGGGAAGCGATAGAGGATAAGAGAGTGGAGGATGATGGGAGATACTGCGAGAGAGGTTCACTGAAGGAGGAGTGTCTGGCTGAGCAAGCAGGAGAGGTGGAGACGGTAAAGGCTCATACAGCAGATGTAGCATGAATGGTGGGGATATGAGAGGAGCAGGAGAAGGGGATCTTGAGGAAGAGCAGGAGTTGCAGGGGGGTGGATGAGGAGAAAGGAGGTACAAGCAGCAGGTGATACTTGGGGCAGGAGTAGAAAAAGGAGCATAATGTGGAGAAGAAGGAGCAGGGGAGCCTTTAGGAAGATCTGCAGGAGTATAACTAGATGCTTGGAAAGGCACAGTGGCCGTAGAAGGAACTTGGAGAAGCAACAGGAGGAATGGGAAGTGATAGGGGGAGGTGAGGAAGCAACAAAATATGTTTGGGGGAGGTAAAAAGACAAGGAGCAAAGGGTAATGTTTGAGGAGCAGCATCAGCTAAGCAGGGATTCGTTTTGTTTAAGGAGCAGCTGGACCAGTGTTACATGATGCTTTGGGAAGAGTAACAGGAGGTCACACTCTGAGAGGCACAGAAAGAGAAGCAGGTGATGTTGTTCAGAGAGCTGCATGATGTGTGTGGAGGAGCAGCAGGAGGAGATGCTCACACAGAACCAAATGGGGGAAAAGAGAAAGAGAAGTATATGTTTGGGGTGGAGTAGAAGAAGGAGCAGGAGGTCATGACTGAAGAAAAGAAGCAGGAATAGGAGTAAATTAAGGACAAGAAAAACCTGAAGGAGCTAATTAATGCTTGGAGAGGAGCAGTGACTTTAGGAGGTGCTTGAGGAGAAGTAACAGAAGGAGCAGCAGGTGATGCTTTGGAGAATAAGCAATATGTTTGATGATGCTTGGAAAGGAGCAGCAGCAGCAACAGCAGTTAGGAACCCTCGGGGAGGAGCAGAAGGATCTGATTTTGTGTGAGGAGGTAGGTGATGTTTTGGGAGAAGCAAGGGGAGGCCATACTTGGAGAGCTGGAGCACAAGAGGCCGCAGCTGATGTGTGGAAAGGAGCAAGGGGTGATGATGCTACGGGGTGTGGGAAACAGGAGGAGGAGCAGGAGGTGATGTTATGGAGGAGTGGTAGGAGGAGCGGGGAGGTGGTAACGGCTACACAGAGTCCCTGAGCACCTGTGAGCATAATTATAATTCAGTTTGCTGCTCCAGGTGAGCGGCACCCAGTGTGTTGATAGAAACTCAACAGTGCACCGAGGGAGAAACAGCCATGCTTGATACTAACAACACACAGAATATGATGCAGTATATTCATATTACAGCACATCAGGTACATTGTGCAATAGTGATGGGTGAGTAACTTGATATTAAAAGGTATCGGTAGACACATATATACGATTATATGAATATTATGTTATTTGTGATTTTTTTTAATTAATTAGAATAAACAGTGTTATTTCATTCTTGTATGCGTTACACGTCCATCAGGATTATTACAAGACGATTCTGATATTGAAACATTTTGAATGACTGTACAAAAGTAGAATAAACGACATTTTAGAGGAGCACTAGCCCGAAGCTTACTTTCTTTTTAATTCCATGCATGTCCTTTTCATATGCGCACAACGATGTCTGACAGTGTCTTAAACCCCCAGTACAGCTCAGCAGCGTTCCTGTATGGTCCCAAATTCCACTGCTGAAAGGCAATCAACCCTCATTTAAACCCCTAAAATACAGACTGACGAAGAGAAAAACTTCTTATGACAAATTGCAGAGGTTTATCCCACAAACATCACATCGTAAGTTTCTGTGAAAAGCCACAAAAAGTTAAACTGCAAGTATTTATAAGAATTTCACGGGGAAATGAGACTTTAATGATTCTAAGAAAGACTGGGCAGCCTTTGCATCATCCTTGTCTTCACCACAGTTAGTCCATAAATTAATTCAAGGCTTCACCTTGCACCAGCTGAGCACAGAAAAAAAAAGTCCCCTCTTTGCCCACCTACCTTCCACTGCATACACCGAAGTAGTCACGCAGAGAAGGACCGCAACCCAAGTGGCCGGCATGGCCAGAATGAGTCCCCGCCTGTGCGCTCCCATTATCCAGCTGACAGAGAAAATCCCCACGGAAACACGCTGTATTCCTCTGATGTACAGTCACATCTCAGTCCTCTGGGTGTCTGTGTGTGCGCTGCACCGGCAGAGTCAGCAGGGACTGAAACGGATAGACTACTAGTGAGTCTCCACTCTCTCTCCCCTCATCCTCGGCTCCCTCACACCTTTCTACCCAATCAGGAGAGAGAATGGCGGATTGTAAACCAATCACCCGTTCTTTTCCACCTGACCCAAGCTTTATGCCCAATGGTCAGGTCTCCCCCGCCCCGTGGGTCCGTGACGGGACAGTGACACCCAGTGGCCATAAAGCAGTATAGCAACCAGACTGTCTCTCACAAGATGACTGATCCCCCTCAGCGAACAGTTAGAAATGGCTTGTTCCTCTTTTTGATGACAGTGAATGTGACTTGTGGTTTTTTGCTAAGGGGGTTCACACATGATGTTGTAATAATGATCTTTGTAAATAAAGTTTACAAATACTTACTTTACTTACTTTGAAAATGACCAAGTGCAACTCAGTGTTCAGCCAAGTCCTAAATGCAATACAGACATGTTGGACTGATTTAGGACTTTCAAGTCTGTCTGACCTTTCAAATAATCATTAGTCAAAGTAGAGCAGAGGCTACCCTACACTCGCCATGTATTTAATTAGAAACACCTGTGCATCTGCTTATCCAATCCAATCAGCCAGTCAAATGGTTGCAGTGGACTACATAGAATCCTACAGACACAGGTCACGAGTTTCAGTAATGTTCACATCAAACATCAGAATGGGAAAAGATAATCTCAGTGACCTTGACCGTGGCATCATTGTTGGTACTTTGAACTCCCATGATACCAATAAATCATCATTTGAAGCTGTTTTGAGAGCAAAGGGAGGTCATACCCACTATTACCATAGTGTTCCTAATAAAGTGCTCAGTGAGTGTATATACTGCATTGGGTTGTAGTTATAAAGGTTCAAGACTTTTTGTTTTTAAACATGAGTTTGCATTGACCACACTCACCAGTATTAAAGTCCCTACACATCTGTCCTTCACCTTATGCTGTTATTACTTGTCATGATGGAGAAGCTTATTTGTCTTCCATAGACAATAGAAGTTTTAGCTCCCAACAGGTTCACATAAGCCAGACTGGTCTCAGTGAGGGACTTGATTAAAGACAGCATACTGACCTTGCAGGTAAAAAAAAAAAAAAAAATCTTCTGTTAAAAAAAAATACAAAAGCAAACACACCTGACCTACAGTACATTCTCATCACTCAGAAGTTTTAAGTGAATGTAAGACCACCCCTGAGGTCAGAGGTGAAGAGAAAATACAGAGGCCAAAAAACAGCATCCACGTAGGACAGCACAAGTTCTAGGACAGGAAGGATGAAGAAATGCCTCCTTGATATCCTGGAAATAAGTTAAACTGTCCTTAAACTGTCTCTGATGTCAAGTCTGACCTGTTCTCCATAGTTTTGGGATGTGAAAACAACCACATACACAGTGTAGCCTTTTCAGTTTCAACAGAAAAAGCCAAGACCATACTGGAATCCCACATGGGCTGAAGGACATTGATTAACATTTATGGTGCACACAGGTGTTTTCACCTCTTTTAACTAATTAGACCACCTCTCAGGACTGTGTTGATTGATATTTCCCCATCTGTCCTGTTACATTTCCTGCACCTGTTTGAGTTGGACAACACTAACATTTATCATTCTCACTGGCACATGAACTTTATTGACCTTGTGTAATTCCCAGCATGACTGAACCCAACTTCAGCCTGAGCAGAGGTCTGATCAGTCGGAGTGAAAACACCTGCGTGGGTGTGCTGTGTCTTTAATTAAGTCTTTTCCTAAACTATATGACCCATCTTTCAGCCTTCAGCACCTATCCAGTTAAAATAAATGGACCATTTTTTAAATGAGAGACCTTGAGATGAATTTGAACTTGGGAGATACTACATTGTAAGGGTTTCAGTTGTATGCTCTGCTGTGCATTGTATCTGGATTGGGATGTCACACCACAAAGACCAAAAAGTTGAATCTATGAATACATAGATTACTTTTTCATGTAACCTTTCAGTAGCATACTAGCACTCTGTAAAAACTCTGCATAAGGCTCCACGTGGAACAGTGGTTGGTGAGAGGTCATGTAATTTTAATATTTAATTACTAAACAAGCAGAATCTCTCCTTTGGTTAATATAAATACACAACAATATTGTGGAACAATGGGTGAACGGGAAGTGCTAAAAAAAAAAAGTTTCATGACCCTCTGCAACAGCTGCAGCAATGACCTAAAAACTTTATTGACAAAATGCAGTATTAAAACTGAAGACCTCACTCTGTGTTACTGAAAAATACAACTCGGATACATTTCAACCCCTAATGGCCTCAGATCAATTTACTCTTCAAGTTTTTGTCCTGTTCCTCATCTCCTTCATCTTCTGCAGCTCCCTGTCTCTTACACTGTCTGTACAAGCGGCTCAGCAACACGACAGTATGGATCACTGATGTGACATTTTCCAGCCCAGACAGTCTGTTTGCAGTCTCTCAACACGACATCTCACATGTCATCAGCTTTTATGACACTACACCTTGCACCACTACAACAATCACCTTTATCTCGACTGTGTGTAAGTGAAACAAAGACAGGAAGAAAACACATCAGCGTTGAGTTTAAACTACAGGTAGAGACCAAAATTTAGGCTTGCTGGTTGTCACTGTCAACCAGACAGTCGCTTAAATTTGTGCAGTAAAAATTGTGGAGCTTTTTGTTCAGCGCTCACTTGAGGGATTTAAAACAGTGAGTAACTTTGATCATGGGCATGCAGTTCAGATATAATTCTAAGAGTCGAAAAATCTTCGTCAAGTCTGTACACGGCCAACAAAAAATCAACTGTAGACTGTGGCTGGCACACGTACACGTGGTAAGTTCATATTCTGCCTTTACTTCCACATCATTCACAATTACAGGACAAGACATGTTTTAGGAAAGACAAGTGATGAAAACAAGGGTCAGTTAAGACAGATATTCAAATCAGGTCACACTCTGTGAGTCCTGTTTCAGTGTGCAGGGCTCACAGTCAATGTGCCTAGGTGTTTGTCTGTGTCTTCGCGCCTCCCGCTCGGTTTCATTCTGTTGTATCAGATTTTAAACATCAGCATCAGGAAAATAAATCATTCATTAACTTCAAACCCCCGACTGGTGCAGGGTTGTCATCCTCACACACAATGGATGGCCTTGTTTTCTCCAAGCAGGGCCAGATGAGGCTTGTCAGTGCCTGTTACAAAGAGCTATATGTTTATTTATAGTTTGCAGTGCATTTGGCAAGTTGAGTATTTTGCTAGAAAATGAGCAAAATTATCCTAGATATTCATGTTCTCATTGACATGTTTGCATTGGAAAGGAGTGATATTTATGAGTGGGTGTGGCACATAGTGAGTATTCCTGGTTGGCCCTGCAGTGGAAACGGGACCAAGGAGTGAGTCATGACTAAATCTGGAAGCAACAGAGCATCAGTCACAGACAGTGCAAAGAGAACAGTTGGTACTTGGTCTTGTATTCTTGTCTTTATAGATGAAAGCCTGTATGCATGGATGAAAAGTTATATTAGGTGACTTCATGCTGAGAGGAAGAGAAAGGCCTTTAACTTAAGCAATAGTTTAACAATTTGGTTAATACACTTATTTGCTTTCTTGCTGAGTGTTAGATGAGAAGATCGACGCCAAGGTCACATTTGTGGATAAATGACACAACAAATATATAAATAACAAAATATACCTGCCAGCTCCTAACTCATTATCATATATGATATATATTATCATCTTGTTTAATTAATACATACAAAAACTAAAGTGTGAAAACAAGTAAAAATGTTTTGGGGTTTTTTGTTTTTTTAATCAGGAGTCCAGTCTTTATGTTAAGCTAAGCTAACTGGCGGTTGTAGCTTCTTATTTAGTAAACGGATATGAGAGTGTTACTGAGCAGCTCATGTAACTCTTGGCAAGAAAAACTGCATATTGCCGAATTGTTGGACTACTTTTTTAACATGCGTAAATGAATAATCTTTAAAACAAACTGCCCATGGCAAAATCCACTGCGACAATCAAACAGAGTTTAATAAACAAAATGTGAAATTCAGTACACTCAGGAATAAAAATCAGTTTAATACACAACCCCAGTGTGTGTAAATATGTGTGCAAGAGGTCTCCCATTTGTGTGAATCAGAAGTTCCATATGTACCAGTATAGTAGTGCAGACTGAAAAAGAGGCATGCCGAGTAAGTGATATATCACCAGGCTAATGTATATATGTTGTCAGTATTCTGTAAATATCTTGTATTGTATGTACAAAAACTGAAAACCTTGTTTTTCATACTGCATTTTTTTTTTTTTTTTTTTACATTGCGCAGTAACAGTAACAAAACCTGGTGAGAGTGTTGTCACAAATGGTCAATGTACTGTTACAGGACTTACAGGAAACTGTTAGTCTGTGCTTGTTTATAGGTGCTTCGATGAGACCTGTTATTTCTTTACAAAGGTGATGGATTGTTTAAAAAAAAAAAGTGGAAATTTCATTTTTCTTTTGAAATGGTTGGGTATATGGTAAAAGTGAGGTAAAATCTTGCAATCACAACATCTCATACAGTGTGGGGATTTATCTGCAATATTTTAAACAAATTGCACTGAATTGATCTGTTTATGCAAACACACACCGAAACATCTGGACAACTACATCACAGATTATGGGGGATTCATTGCCAATATAGTATTATACTGTACATTCATGGCTAAATATGGTCCAGTCCATGTACACAAACATTTACAGCATACACAATGTTTGTTAAGGTAGACATCCTCCAGTTAAAAAATAAAATAAAAAAGTGTGTTGTTGAACGCACCACATATCGGGGCACTAAACATTTTTTCACTGAGCTGTGCCGCCTACTGACTGGACACAGGAGTTAAATGGACCCGATAGACAGTCAATAAACCATTATCAATATCCTCATCATTATCTTCATCATTGTAAGGTCATCATTTTCTTCTTTGTCTTCTTCGTCTTCACTCATAATCCTCATAGTCCAGAATCCACTGAAACCAGCTCAACAAACTGAATCACACTCAAACTAAGACACATTAAAACTGAGCAAAATAAAATAAAGACTATTGTCACTGTCAATGTTTGCTCCTCTTGCTCAAAGAAAATCTTGTCCATTTTACTCCCCAAAATGTCTTTTTGAATTTTTTGGCAAAGTTACTTTCCAATCTTCCCCTCACCAAACCCCCTTTTTTGTCTGTCCCATAGTTCTGCCTTGCTGTAGACTTCAGAGTCTGATTGGAGGCAGCAGTGGTCCATCATCGCAGAAGCAGCAGGATGACCAATGGGAGCAGGAGAGGGAGGCTACAGAGGTGCGTTTGAGATGCGGCCGCACCTCTCACTCGGTTGTTGTCTGGCGAGTAGGCGTACAATCCCGGTCTGCTCCGAGGACATTGTCCACTAACACACATCCCGCTTCCTGAGCCGCTGATGTCATCACCTAGGGAGGTCGTCAAAGAGAGGCAGAAGACAAGTTTTTAAAGGGGAACTATTGATTACATTATTTTTAAATCATCACATTCAGTTTCCTCTTTTCAGTTTATAAGTGCTAATTATTGAGAAATTACTGAATGAGGACCATTTGACCTTCAAGAAGGGAATCAATGTTTTAGTTAGGTTTATTAGTCATTAGTTGGGAGTATTTGGTCATCAGTTCATAGCTGTCATCAACTCTGGTTTAACACTGAGAATCAGACCATTTAATAGCATCATGCTGTCATGCTGCTTGTGTCAGACTGCTATGTATGTGAAAGGGAAGAAATATGAAACATAACAGAATGGACAGTTCCTTTATAAGTTCCTCACAATTAAAACATTAACACTAGAAAGTATTGTTAACAGTCCAAATATTAGAAAAATACCCACTAGCATCTTGGAAGTCCACGTCGTTGCCATCCAGCGCGTTTTTCAGCCTGTTGCTCATAATTTTTAGTTGCATGATCTGCTGCCGGATCGTCATGTCTGGCTTTGTGATGTCAAGCTCCACCTCTGGATTGTTGATCTGATTGGCCAAGCCGTCCCCCATCACCTCTGGAAGATATCTGTTTGGAGGAGAGAGAGGATGGGGGAGGGGTGTGTGGCAAAAACTTCAGTGTGGGTATAAGGGAGAAGATCTGGTAAAAGAGAGGGTAATTCTTTTGAGGCATGGCTCGATTTGAATATTTGTTTACTTACACATGCATGCACTCAGTCAGTGAATCTGGACAGCTGTGCCCAATTTGGTAAATTAGATGAGGCATATTATGCTGACAGCGCCTGGTCAGCAGATAGACTGACATAGATTTATGTGTCAGTCTATCTGTTTGACCATACAAGCAAGCAGACACATGCACACACACACACAAACACACACATGTATTTTAATGCTACTGTGGAACCTCACAGACAAAATGATTCCCCTAGCCCCTAAATCTAACCGAACCTTACCCAGCACAATTATAAACTAAGTTGGCAGTTTATTAGCTACACCTCACTGAATCTAATGCAGTCTAATACAACAGTCCTGCAATAAATCCTAACTCCACGACAGTTATTATGCTCAGGTTGTGTTGAAGCTGTTTTAGAGGGGAGAGGTGTGTTTCCACTGTTTGGTCATTTTGGAGGCTGCAGCTTGTATTGCATTTTACTGACTGCTGTTTCTATTATCTTGTCCACCTCATTTCTATAATTAAGGCTTGGCAAAATAACAGAAACACCTCTCTGTAATAACCACAATAACACAATATCATTATATCGTAGTGATACAAAACCACTTCACAGAGATTTATGATATTATTCAGTTACTGACCAGCCCTATCCTTAACTTAATCCTCAACTAAACCTAATTCTACACGTCACCCCTAAAACCATGTTTTAAGTACTTCAGCTCTTCAGCTCTTTGATCAGAGGACTGATCAAAAATGTCCTCTCCCAGGGTTTAAAACTCCTGCTCCTCAAAAATATAGAGGTACAAGAACTCATATTACATGCGCACACACACACACACACACACACACACACACACACACACACACACACACACACACACACACACACACACA
>JBBMJY010000022.1:18105440-18137427 GCA_037833715.1 Toxotes lorentzi
TGTTTTTCTATAGCCTCTGTATGTTCAACATGTGTATATTTGTGTGTCTGAACATTTTTTTGGGACAACATGGGTCCGCTGAGATTCACTGACAACCAAATTGAAATTAATTGCATTAATAAACTCAATTTCGATTCTGCAATTAGAGCTTGTTACAGTTGAATTGCTGACGTCACTGTTTTCAAATCCGGCCTTTCTTGCATCCCCCATGCACTGTCCCCCTCTCCAGTGGTGGAAGAAGAGCTGAGATCTTTTACTTAAGTAAAAAAAAAAATAGCAAAAGCTCAGTATAAAAATACTCCAAGAAAAATACTCCAAGTAAAAGTCAGAACAATGCACTTACACTGTCAAACTAATCTTATGTTGTATATGTAAAATATTAGTCTGATATGCAAGTAGTAAAATAATAAATGTAGTGGAGCACGACAATGATAAAGCAGCATAAAGTCTATATGGTCAACTAACACAAGGCCATTTGTACTTAAGTACTTAGTTACGTTCCACCACTGCCTTCCTTTCCTTTTGACAATCAAAATAAACAAAAAAAACAACAACAAAAAAAAAAACTAAACTTAGACTAAAGGTGAAGTAGTTTTTCAGTCTTTGCTTGTGTGGTTATGTATCAGCTTACAGGACAAACTGCTTGGCCTCAAGTGTGACACAGAAACTCTGCAGCGATGAATGCTGAGAATAACAGGTTTGGGCTTTGACTCCTCCTACCCTCTAGCCAATAACTGAACCCTGAGAATGACACACCCAACCTGAACCTGTGCCCTAATATTGGAAAAAAATATTCACCACAGAAATATAAAAATATAATATATAATAAAAACAGCTCATCTTCAACATTTTTTTTCTTTCCCTTAGGGGATACACAGGTCGATGAGGGAAATTAAAAATAAAGATGTTTTTCACACACATACTTGTGCACACACACTTTGAGTTTGTCAGACAGTCTAGAAAGCAGTCTGGAGCATCAGTCTCTTGTTAGACTCGTTGCCTCAGGATTGGTGTCTGTTCATGCGTGTGTGTGCGCCCATGTCTGGGAAGGTTAAGGGTGAGATAGTACCCCACAGCTGTGTGCATCACTGCTCTCTTCCTTCCTTAACAGGTCCTGGGTTGGTGTGTGTCTGGGTCTGTATGTGTGAGTGTGTGTTTGTGTGTGCGTGGGTCTGTGTGCGTGGGTTGGGGGGCAGAATTTGTGCACCATGGTAAGTGGAGCAGAAGAGGAGACGCCTTCATCATCGCTGCCCCATGAATCTTTCATTGGCACTGGCTGGTGTGTGTGTGTGTTTTCTCATATCCTGGTGGGGACTTGAAACTGAATGCAGCTAACCCATGGGGACTCATGTCATCGTGGGTACAAAAATTGAGGTTCCCATAGGTAGGGATGATTTTTTGAGGGCTTTTTCAGAGTGGAATTAGATTTAGGCTGGGTTTAGGGTTAGATTTGGATTTGGTTATTTATTTGTCATGGTTAAGATTGCGGTAAGGAGCTAGGGAATGCATCATGTCAATGAGTGTGCCCACAGGGATAGTGAAACGTGTACCGCCTTACTTCTTTTCTCACAATCCTTTGGGGGATATTTTAAGATGTTTTTACTTTATTACAAATACAAGAGGATAAGCTGGAGTGGATTACACATCTGGAGCTTAAGTTGAGTGCTCAAGCACACACTCCTCCCACGAATCAACCAGGACACACATTTAATATTCTCATTTCTTCAGCATTCCTCAAGTGTCAAGTGCCGGACAGCCAGTCCGAGGTGAAACACTTCACTCTTCCCAACCCAAATACTATCGAACAAAATCGCTCCTGTTAGTCACACCTGCTTCACTGAGCTGTGTGTCTGATTACTGAACATGCCTGCATCCTCACACTTCAACTGTGAATTATCACATGGCTCCCACAGTCCTGTCAATCTGGTTATCAGAAACAACCACTGCATTTACCTCCTTGTGTTTAACTGTGGCAACTCAAGTCAACATCTGAAGAAAATCGCCTTTAGAAAAAATGTGAACATTTGAAGCAGCACATCAAACACATTAGGTAATAACTACAGTCTTAAATTTGGTCCCAATCCAAAAGAAAAGGTAAATCAACACCACAAAGTTATTCAATTTATTTATTAAGATTTATCAAAAGAGCTGATAGGTCATTATTAGTGTCCCCACACTGGGTAGTTTTTCACCTGCCTGGGCTAGTTTTTATTTGATTGGGCAGGAAAAAAATGGTTTTGTGTAGTTGGTGATAATTTTGGGTACTTACTGCACCATCTGGGTGATTTTCTTCCGACAAAATGTTAAGCTACGTTCTAATGAATCTTCAGAGACTGACAAGCACAAGGAGTTGGTTAGACTCAAATGCTCAACATGCAGTGACAGAGGACTGATGAACTTAGCGCCAAAACCACAGCTCTGTGATGTTCAATGCTTAACGTAAGAGACTTATTTGAGATAATTCTTCAATACTTTTTTAGACGCCCAATAAACAGAAGACCGGTATCACGTTTTCAAAAGGCTTTATATTTTCCTTCCTACACTTTTATTCAGTCATACAGCAGAACATCAAGCTTCTTTATGTGGTTATTTTAGCAAAGTATCACTTTATCCAACAAGAACAAACAACATTAACTTAGATCAGGTCACTTTTCTAAAACCATCTCAGATGGCTTCAAAGTCATGCAAAAATCAGAGCGATTCCTCTGCTGGTGTTTAACACAACATAAGCATTACATATAGCAGACATCATCTTTGTATGCGGCAGCTAATGTTAGCATTTTGTTGTTGCTTTGCTTTCCATCCCAGATGACGCAGGGCGTTTACCATAGACACATATGCTTTACTGCATTCCTGGGTTTCTGGGTAATGGAATCAGTCGGCATCCTGCTATAAAACCTTAATTTACTTGGAAAGACATAATTGAACACAGTGGTGACAAGACTCACTAGCACATGTGTAAAAAACAAGCATGCAAACATGCTAATGCACTAATCAGCCACAACATCAAAACCAGTTACTGGTTTTCTTGTTGTGGCTGATGGGTTTGTACGTGCAGACCGATATACATTACAGCAGGTGAAAAGACCAGAGGGTCCAACATGGAACAGGTTTTCTCAGAAAGGTGCTTTGTTCAAGGGTTTCATGATGGGAAGGGACAGCCTTCCGTCAACTAACTTGCACATATTGAGAGAGAGAGGTCATCAAAATGGTGGAAACTCCTTTTAAGCAAAGCCTTGAAGCAAAACCAAGCTTTTAAGTGATGCCAGGAAAAGGGGTATAAATGGGAGAAGAGAGGAGAGGAAAGAGGAAGAGAGGAGACGAGAGGTTAGCTGAGAGGAATAGATTTGAGTAAAGGAAAAAAAAATCTGTTTCTATAGGTGTGTTTTGCTGCTCACACTGCTTTTGCCCTCAAGCTTCAGCATATATTTAGTCAAGTCAACATCCTGAGGGGAAAAACACACACACACACACACAGGTGTATACTACACTTGTGGGGACCCTCATTGACATAATTGATTCCCTAGTGCCTAAGGCCCCATTGATGTGAAAAAAGCAAGATGCTAAGAGCATCTTAAAAGGGAGAGAGGAAGAGTAAGAGACAGAAAGAGATGGGAAATGTGACAAACTGAAAGTGAAAAGTAGTTGGGGATCCAGATTCCTTGTCACTCATTGGCTGCCTGTTTATGGATTTGACAGGTCTGTGTTGCATCTCCTTGAGTTTAGTTTATTTTTAAACTAAAATATCACCAAACACTTCACATTTCTGGACAGTTCCCTCTGGAAGGTGTTTATGGTGTTGCACTTCGTTGGTCACATGAACAGTGGAAGGAGTAATTTTATTATTAATTGTATTATTAATTACATTTTTTAATTTTTTTTAAGAACAAAAAACAGAACTTGATCATTTCAAATCTTCCTGATTTGTCAACCCTCACCCATCTCATCCCATATGCATAACTCTATTTTTATAGTGCTAGTGCAAGCAAAATTATATATTTTTTTAAATTTTATTCAACAGAAACTGGCCATAACAACGAAACTGCAGAACTATGAGCACAGACACACACTAAGTTATACATATGTAGGGCACTAGTTTCTGCCCAGCAGTGATAAGATAAACTCTGAGCTTTTATTTATAACATTTCAAATGAGCAGCTGTGATGAAGGCAGAGCAGAAGAGGAAAAAGGCTTTGTGAAAACATGACGGCTCTTAACCTCAACCCCCTCATTGGTGCATGTACACATTATCCAAAACAGACAGCATAAGAAGTCGTAGATGAAGAAGATGGAATATCTCTTTCTGAATATGATGAGCTCAGTGGTGGCTAAACATCTGCAGCCAGGGTGTAAAGATTTTTACAACCTTTTACTGTTGCCTACATGAGGTCTGATCAGCAGGAAGTAATTTCCTGCAGTGCTGTAAACAATAATAAATTTGAGCATGTGCAGCTACAGAACAGACAGTGTCTCACCCCTGGTTGACATTAATTTGAGTAGTGACGCTCCTGGCAGTAAAAATGTGCTGACGATGAAAAAAAACAAAACAAAAAAAACCAAACATAAATAACTAATCTGACTAAAAACCTCTTGTATAATCATTGCCCAGTCAGTCATTTATGTATCCAGGAAAAGTCACCTGAGTTCTTTTCAAAATCTATTTAAACTTGGATTACAGAGTTTATTAATCTCTTTAGACTAGCATGAATCTTGATGAGGTAAATTCCTCAGTATTGATTATGTGGAAACATCTGATGTAAATTTATGAGGATAAATTCATCTAATGGTGGATATTATACCAAGGAGAGATCACATGTTCCCACAGCCCTCCTGGAGCTACATGCCGCATTAGAGACACTGCACAACCTTGTTCTGCTGCAGGGTTTTCTGTACTTAATCATTAGTGAATGCATTTAATTCTAAACTTGTTTTTAGTTTTGTCTGCAGATGCACAACAGCTTACACTGATCGCCATGGATACCACATCAAGACAACATTGCTTAGCCATTCATTTCCTCGCCCCATCAAAAGCATCTGGCTCTTACTTTCCTCTGTCTGTCACGCCTTCTCCCTACATTGTCCTTTTTTCCCTGCATTCCTTGTGGCAGCCCAAGCATACCTGTCTCGACAAGTGAGAAAACCTCTGCACGTGTGCCAAGCAGGCAAACAGACAACCTGCATCTCACTGCAGGCCAATGTAAAGCCCTACAGTTTGGAGCTGAATCAAAACCACTCAGAGACAGAAAGTGCGGAGTCATGGACCCCTCAGAGGCGACATGCTTTTCTGTCTGTTGTTACATCTGAAATCTAAAACTATGCTCAGGTACCCTTAACCGAAATACAACTGAAACTCCAATTAAAAACTCTTTTCAAAGCCAAGCAAAATATTTTGGCAACACCCAGATTTAATCAAAGACAGGACGATGCTGATTCTGCAATTTATTTGAACACTTCACAGCAGCTGTCTGTCTACCTCCATCTGACACACAGAACTGATTTATTTCTCTTGTTGTTTTCTTAGTGTTATGGTGCCACACTGGTGGCTTGTATATTAGACACAGGAGTACTTGCTGTTTTGGATTCTGGCTACAACTGATTTCCCCTCCGGTAAAATGCATATTTAATTTTCATGGGAAGATTTGTTTGGTCTACAAGATGTTTATTGGTGCTACATGACTGCAAGCTGATTAGAGTCATTAAATTAGAGTCATTTTGATCTTCAGTGACTGGAATTTGTTTGCAAAAATATTTTTGCCAGCAGAAGAGAATGTGAGGTAAGCTGCTGTAGATGAGCTGAAGTGGACTGTGTTAGAGTATGATAAACTGACCTGACCAGCACTGATCTTAGATTAACAGTGATGAATTGGCCCTGTTCAAATTAAAGTTAAAATCAAATTAGATTATTTCTACTGAGATCCGGTAACTGTAATTATTAAAAGTGCAGCCTGTATTTTTAATCCTCTATTAATCTGTCATCAGTTAATAGGAATGGTTTGACACCTTGGGAATGTCTGTTACTGGTTTAAACGCTGTGGCTGACTGGTGTATATCCAACAATACGTCTATACAGAGTCAGATTAATATTACTAAATGCAAAAGGACCCATTTCCATCACACACACACGCATACACACACACCCTTGTGGCCTTGATTAGGTGGATCAGGGTCACCAGACACACAGTTAAGTAGATCAGGTCACTGTCTTTCATAAACACACACAGAATTATGTGTATAAGCTTTTATTCATCTACACACACACACACACACACACAGGGCTGAACGATTTATCGTTTTCTGATCGAAATTGCGATTTCAGACTACGCGATCATGTGATCGCCAAAGCTGCGTTTTTTTGCAGTGCTCCTGACTGACCCAGGATCTGCTGTGTCAACTATTTTACACATACATGCCATCTCCCTACCTGCCAAGCTCACCAATCAGAAGCAGCATGCTGCTCATGGATAGGTCACGCTAACCAATGAGTATAACCTGGCATTTAATGTTTGAATGGTATGATGTAATTTTCTGTCATGTTTGTAAATGTTACTGTACATTGTGAATATTGCACTGAAGCTTGATTTGAAGAAAATTGTGAATCAAATCGAAATCGCAATATCTGCCAGAAAAATCGCAATTATATCTTTTCCTAAAATCGTTCAGCTCTACACACACACACGCACTACACTCATACTTTACTCAAAGTTAGGGAGACATTTAATGTTACTTAGACAGACATAATACCCTGAGGCAGTAGGTTGCACTAAATGGAATGTACATACAGGATAATCTCATATCTTTCTATCACACACACACACACAGAAACACACACACACACACACACACACACACACACCAAAGCTTTGTGCTACAAACTATTAACACGTGGAGAGGTAACTGTGGGAATCTGCTGCTAAAACAAATGAATATCCTAACTTATCCCTGGTGTTTTGTACCAAGGCAAAACCCCAAAACAGTCAAGACTCTGCAATTATAACTTTAATCATAATTAAGCTTCTAAATTTCTGAACTTTGCTAAACTGGTCAATAGTTGTTTTAGTTGAACTTGGTTGTAAGTAATTAAAGCCAATTTCTGTACCATTAAAAACAAGATCAATTTTGTTTTACTCGAAAAACTCCAGTGATGTTTCCAATATCTGAGACTGTTGAGGCATCTAGCAAGTTAAATGAGACATGTAAATCCAATTAAACTCTTAGCCACAGTATAAATGCTTCTTCACACATCTAACCTGCACCAGCTCTGCAGACTAATCTTTCTCAGAGGCTGGACAGTATACAGTAACGCTGAATCAGCACACTGTAAAGCACAACTTCAGGTTCTCAAATGACTAGCTAGATGTTAAACCATTGCTCAACCTGTTTTAGCTGAGCACAAAGGAATAAAATTGGACTTTGACAAACAGCTCTCCTATATCACTGAAGGATCACTGTTGTCCTCTTAAAAGAAGGAAATAATCAGAATGAAAGTAGCTTGTTATCTGTAGCGGTTAAAGTACTTTATAATCACTTGCTGTCATTTTAAATGATAATTCCAGTTTATTACAGCATCAGACTTTCATGGTTTTGCTGTCATTTTTATCAGAAATACTATTTGCTCATCAAGTTAATTGCAGTCGAGACATTGCTAAAAATAAGTCAGACCGGACAAGAAATACAACACAGGCAGTAGCTGCCTAAAAACCTATCGATGATACTGACTCTTTGGTAATAATTATCATTAAGTCAGTCAAGGCAGCCACGCTCAATGTCATTCAACATCCCATGCAATGGATTTTAACTTGACATACCGACTACCATCACACTAATACACCTTTGCATTCTCTCTTTTGGGTTTGTTTTCCTTTCTCGATAGAGTCTCGTCTCTTTCTGCACTCCCTTAAATATCTCCTCAACCTACCATCCATCCTGCATCACTTCTATTTCTTCTCCTCAAATCAGTTTCCGTCACCTCTTCTTCCATCCGTCCATTTCCTCTAATGACACTGCCTCATTCTGACCCTCCAGATCATCTTCATTTATCAGTAGTTACACAGTATTTCAACATTTATAGTTACCATGGATTTCCTGTTAGGGTGATATTACCGATTCCTAAAACATGAATTAAATTAATATGAACTGAGCACTGTATTTGATAAGCATATCACATTATGGATTTAAAAATGTAAATATATGTCATGTGATCTGCAAGTGACCAAAGGCTATGGAGAGCCAACAGAACCTGTAAAAGCACACACATGTTGTGCCTGAGGGAGCGCAGAGTTATAATCATGGACGACTGCTAAATGAAGATGACCTAGACATCCCTTGTGCATGCTGGAATTTTGACTGAATGACTCTTTCTGAAATGTTCCTGCTCCATCTTAGCACCCTGGCAAATAAATGAGCATACAGCTGTGCGCTGGATTATCATCTGTCACTGCCTCATTCCTTTCATCCATCCATCCATCTATTTCCTTTTTCTTCCTCCTCTCCTGCTGAGATGAAAGTTTGTCAAAGGAAGTGACCTTGCACTGTGTTACCGCGGTAACAGCCTCTCTCATTGTAACTGATCTGACCTCCTGACCCTTGAAGCTGTAAGGACAGACACATGTGCACAGTACAGTGCATACACACTGCAAATACAGAGCACAAATCACATTATGCTGTGATCACATTACAAATACAATGTACAACCAGCATAATAAGACACACACACTCACATGCTCCGAGTGTGCTCCAGCTCTGCCATCACACACCACATCAAAGTGGCTTATTGCTGAGCAGTAAAAGTGGTGCAGTGGTTTGAATTTATTCCCTTCAGTCAGACGTTTATTCGCTGCTTCCTTTTCTTAATGAGCGTCTTACAATAACCCTGTCACTTACTGCGGCAAATTACTGCTGCCTAAATGAGGGGCCGATGGCATGTGTGTGTGCATGTATGTGTGTGAGTGAGAGTGTGTGTTTCCATCTCACACTCTCTTCACCGTTTAAAGGCACCTGTGTGTGATTTAACGTTCCACATGGCCTTCCTACCAAAGTACACTTTTACCTTTTTACTATCCACTGAAAAGTTAGGGTGGGCGAGAAGGAGAGAGCCACAGAGCTGTAATGATGAAAGAGAGAGAGATGGAGGGATGAGAAGGCAATAAAATGGAAATGAAAAAGAGGGAGCAGTGGGAGGGAGGAGAGAGATCGTCGGTGGAGGCAGAAGCAAAAAGAGAAAAAGGGGAAGTCTTTTCCTTTTTTCTGGTATATTCACAGTTTCTCACAAACGTTGGAATAACTGTTTGACACTTCATTGGCCACAATTCTCCATCATCACCAAAAACGACTTACACTGCAGCTTTGTGGCAGTTCATCACAATTTTCCCACAGCAAGCTGAGCTATTCAAAGCTGTGGTCAACATGCAAATCAATGAGGCTGCTTGAGTTGTAGCTTATATCAATATTTGCATGTTTGTTTAAACAATTTTACGGAGTGGTGCAAAATCCGTTAGCAGCTTAATTCAACGAGAGTGCGGGTCTACAGTCATGTGCCTTGTCTAGTGATCACATTTATCTATTATAAATCAATTACAAAATTTTAATTAAATTGTGGTAGCAAATGTAATCACTGGTTGGATTTTGTTCAGAGGGAATGTTTCTTTGTATGAATGAAGAGTTATAATTATGAAGTGCACCAGAGTGGTCAGGAGATGGCTGGGGTGGATGTACAAAACACACGACTGTCACACAGGGTTTGCACCTACAGTTCTGCCTGTGGTTAGGTTTAGGCAACAGGAGTGCTCTGGTTAAGATTAATTCACGTTGTGTCTAAAGTTACTGTGAACGTTTTCCACATTAATCAAAACCACGATCACGAGTGCCTGAGCATTACCATGAAAGGTTTCATACGAATCTAGTCACAATGAACACAATGAAAACGCTAACATACTTAGCATGTTTAGCAGCTATGTTTGCACCAAATGTGCACCGAATGTTTGCACCAAATTTCATTGCAATCCATGAGATGATAACTGTTCAGTCTGGATCAAAGCAGTGGACCAACTGTTCTACTTTAATGGCTACCGATCATGCAATTTTGCTTACTTTGTATTTCCATATTGTGCCACCACGTATGTTCATTATTCCTCTGTTTTGCTTTTTCTTTTCATTATCATGCCCACTTGGGCAATGGAAAAATGCTGTATTTAGTCTCTCCAGTATACTGTAGGCGTGTCTATTGAGCAAAAACAAACCTGCAAATCTGAAGAACGAGAAATGTAAATGCTGATGCTTTGAAGCTCTTACGACCTGAGCAAAAAATAAAAATGGGAGACTGTGAGATGAAAACAGCGAGAACAGAAGCAGAGAGAAAAAAAAAGAGAGAGGGAGGTGTAGGCACACAGTGTTTTGGGTGAACCTTTCCTTATTTTATACCATTACTGAACTAAAAATACTTCACCACCCCACAGTCCAGCCCTGTCTGCTGCCCAATGAGTGTGTGTATATGTGTGTTCACATGGCACCAACTTTACCATATAATACCATAATTCTATGTCATTTCTGGGAGTAGTTAAAGGCTCTTAAACTAACTACTACTTTTACTCCCCTTCACTCAGTCTGTAAAAAAAATCACAACATGTGCCAACTGGTGTTTGCCACGCTGGGAAGAGTCAGTGTCTCAGCGGTCACGTTTGTGTAAGTATGTGGATAATTCTGATGAAGTCAAGGGTCACGTCGGCTATCTTGACATGACCCTCTTGACTGCTAGGATTAGCCCTTACAGTTGACCGTAAACAAGAGCTTGTGTTGCCTTGTGTTGGACACTTGTTGGAACTGTTGGAAACAATTTCTGAGTTTCTGCAAGTGTTACCATGCTGAAAGAGAGCAAGAGTCAAAAAGACAGAAACAAATATGAGCGAGCATGTTGTTTTATTCCCTCTGTGTGCTAAGAACTGCTAACACATAGATTAACAGGCCAGGATTACCAAGAGATTAGACATCAGCCCCTAATCCAAAAGCACTGTGTTGGGGGTGGTGATGGGAAGGTGGCAAACGAGAGGTGGGAATACATGAATGTGTGTGTGAGTGTGGGGGAGGGAGGAAGGGAGCGAGGGAAGGGGGAGGGCAGATTCTCCATCACAGCTCTTTCTCAGCAGGAGGCACCAAATCTCTGCGGTCACAGGAACATTAGGTCAAAGTCTGAGTTCGGACGGATCAAGTCTTCCACATTGGAATAGCGGAGAAACTGAATGAATGTGGCAGAGACCGCTGGATTAGAGCTGCTGGGAGAACAGCCACATGGTCTTGGACTGAGTAACAGCCTTCAGCACTCATATCTGAATCAGCTTCAGCTACATGATCTTGTACCAGAGGATCAATAAACACATACACTAAGTTTTAAAATTTACTATGGGAAACTGCTGTTCAAGAAAGCACACCTTTCTTCAAAAAATCATCGGTACACTGTAGCTCTCATGCTGCTGTTAAATAGGGTATTATTAAGGAACACAATCACTGTCTAGTGTGGAGGTAGATTTCAGTTAGAGATATGATGGATGGTGTTCCTTATCCTGGTTCCAGACTTCTGAATCGCTGCCCACATCTCACACCTTTTCAAATACATTCATACAGCTTTGGTCTTGTGATTAACAACAGTTGTTTCGCTGGTTAGAAAAACATCAAAGTGGAGCTGCAACTGACAATCATTTTCATTATTGATCAATCTGAAAAATATCTAATAGTAAAAAATGGCATTAAAGACTCACATGAAAAGTGAGGAAAATGCAGAGCAGCTATTTGAATTGCATCTAGAGAACTCTTTCTTCTGCTTGAAAGTTCATTCACAGAAATTCATTATTATGTCTCCCATGGTGCCTTTGGGCAAGGCTCTGTAGGTACTGCACTGGAGCTGCTGCACAAAGTGTGGTACATTTCAAAAACTCATATGGGGACCCTGGTGTATCGTCAAGATATGACGTACACTGTGTCTTCAAAATGTTATGAGCCAAGGAGCTGTTTTTATGCAGTTCGCCACCTCTATCAAATAAACTTCTCTGTCACTCCCGACGGCAAACTATCTAATAAAGCAGAAATGCCATAAAAATAACAATAAAAATAACATGAGAAAGACTCTGAGCTGACACTCAGGAGGTTAAAATGATAAAAAGTATGAGGGAGACTGGCTGTATGGAGCAAAGCAAGGCTCAGAGAAACACAGCAGGAGTGCATGGAGTTTGGTGTTTCACAGCAACGTGTTTAATTATAGGCCTCTGTCTGATCCTCACTCCCTCAACACACACAAACACACACCCTGATGGATCCTTCAGTCTGGTATCAAGTTCTCCATTAACTAACCACACCTCTCATGATATCCCAGGGGGCTGATGAGCAGTTGTGAGTGTGCCTGAGCGTGTGTGTTACATTTTAACAAACAACCCACTTGCTCTTTCCATGAGCCACTTGAATTCAGGTGAAAGCAGCAGCATGATCCCATATTGATCTGACCTTTTATATCCACTCCTCAGAAGTAAAATCAATCACTCTTCACTCCACTAACATGTAATGTATCAAAGATGATCACAGCCCTCGGTTGCTACTGGAAACCGGTGTCAAGTCTGTTTGTTTTACCTTCTGGAATCCGTCTCAATGAGATCTGCTTCTGATAATACTCTCCACCGTGATCCTATCAGTGCTCGTGGTGTGCATGTGTTTGTAGCTGTGACCTCTCAGTTAGGACACTGTGTGGCTTGAACATCAACAGTAACATCATCTATTGTACAAAATGACTGAATGACTTTACGTTTTCTTCTAAAGAGAACATTCAAGCTATAAAAACCCTGCGGGGGTTTGTGGAAAATACTTAGAAACTATGCGATTAGCAGTAATAGTGTAATGTCTCCCCTGGTGACTGCACAGTACACTGAACAGATCTACAGCCATTCTTTCAACATGCTAATTTGACAGTTAAATATTTTTGACTGAAAACTGGATGCCACCTGCAGAATAAAAATCTTTGGCGAGAACAATGTGGTTTTCACATACTGCTAACATCCTGCATTTTTCTTTATTAACTTTTTTTTTCCATTTCGCAAATTTGAATGTCCCCACACCCTGATTTAACTAACACCACTATGATGGCTAATGACGATCAGTGTTTGTAAGACTGCCACAGAAGAAAGTTTAGCATTTCCCTCCACCTATGCCAGTCCTAACCATTACATGTTTTCAAAACCAACTACATGAACCGAAAACTGCTTGTTACAGACAGATTTTCTTGGTTTCCTACGCACTGATGTTTATTTTGCTCTGTCATATTTTGAAGAGAAGACTTGAATTACCACAATGCATGACGATTAATATGCAGAGTTGTGAGCTGAAACATAGAGTGAACGCACTGACACATCTCACCATTTCTGTCATGTCTATTTACTGTCATAACAAGTTTTTAAAATGCTTTATTTAAAGTGTGAAGGCTTGTGGATGCACAGTAAATGACTTTACATCTGTACCGTTGTATTATATTACTTCAGGAAATTCAGCATACTATCCCCTCTTATCAGGTGACAATAATTAATTGTTTTAACTCTACAGTGAATGTGAACGTATCAGTAATAAAGGCATGGAGGGCTTCAACTATTTTCACTATCAATTACTCTGCCAAGTGTTTTATCAATCAGTGGTCTACAAAATGTTGCCCAATGTAGCATATTCCAATTGCTTGAGCAAAATTTTCAAAGTACCTGTATTGTTTGACAGTTTTAGAGCTGCAGTGATTTTTCGATTATGTGATTTATCAATTGAAAGAAAATTAGTCTGCGATTAAAATGTGAGAATTGTCTTCTTCTTCTGTAGGTCTTACATTATAATACATTCATTTTAATACTTTTTTTCTGAAGTTTCAAAGATGAAACGACTGATTGAGAAAATAATCGACAGATTACTTAATAATGAAAATAACTGTTAGTTGCAGCCCTTACCTGCCGACTATCATAGAAGATGCAGAAAACCAGCAAAAAGCAAAGTTTGACCTTAAAAAGGACTTAAATGATTAATCAGTCATCAAAACTGTTGCAGACAAATCAACTGATCAGTGGTCTACATGTCTGAACATGCAATTTGACAATATTCAGTCTCTCAGTGTAAGAGCAGTAACCACGAGTACAACCAGCTGTGCACCAGTTCATTTTGCTTTATGCAAATGCATGTTATCAAAGTGACACAAATACCAATAAATCTGCATCCCTTCAGTCACGCACAGACACACACAGCGCGCAGGGCCCCGTCGATCATGCTGTATGTATCAAGAGCGCTGACTCAAAGCAAGTACCGAGTCCACCACATCAGACAAATGGCTCATCTTCTCATCTGGAAAACAGATGGACGCTCGACTTCCAGAGAGGAGGGGAAGATGAGAGGAGGGCTGGGAGGAGGAGGAGAAAGTAAAAATAGCGTCTGATAAGAGACGGAGGAAACAAACATTAAAGGGAGTGGAGAGTACAAGAAGAAGAGGTGTGAACTGGAGGGGGAGGGGCGGGTAGTGGGAGGAATGTAAAGGAAAAGGAAGACAGAGGTTATCGAGAAGCACAACTGGTTTGTACCACATTGATTTTAAGTGCAAAGATTGATGTTAAGGCATCGAACGGTTTGTGCTTCTGCTGCTCAGCTCTCTTTTTTTTTCTCCACCTACCACTCCTATACTACGTGATGTTCATCGGGATGCAGGACGGTTGTATGACTCTGGCCCTCGCATTCATCAGTTTTACTTGATTATATGTTGGCAGTGGAGGGACTTAATCTTCTTGTGCCTTTACTCAGTCATTCTGCTTTGGGTTCATACATATATCAACAAGCCTCAACACTATTACGAAGATTCCAGTTTTTGTTTACTGGCGTTTTGTCAATGAAAATTATGCTTATTGCACAACTGTCCTTTGTTACTGTTATTAAGCTTTCTGTTCTTGCACAGCACATATGCAATTTACAATGACAGTGGCAGATACCACTCAAAATTCTTAGTAATTTTTGGTCCTTGATTTCAGACAGAAGTAAACAAAAGCAGTTCTAACTGGCAAATGTTGATTTTGCATTCTACAACAGATGAGGATGTGAGCACAGCATTGGTGTAGAAAACATGTTTCCCCAATGTCATAATAGTTTATGTATGTATGGACAATTCCACTATTTACAAATAAAGCAGCTCATTAGGAACCCATGACAGTACTGTTGAACAGGTGAATTTGTATGCAACACACATCTTCCCCTTGCATCTGTTTTTCTTTTAACCACACGCAACCTTTGAAAGACAACTCTCTCAAGAAACACCATACGTATTCCAGTCAGTAACAGAACCTAGTGGCAGTGATATTGCTAAACAAGGCCATATGCAAAGTTAGCTCTGCAGGAAGAGAGAAATAACCATCAACTGACAGCAGGGGTTAAAATTAAAAACACAGCGTTTGCATAAAAAGAAAAAAAAACCAAAACAAATGTCGTCGTGCTGTTTAGGATTTCAAAAGCACAGATTCACTCATTGTTTATCATATCTGAAACATTAGCATGTATGAAATCCTGCTCTTTCTTCAAAATATACCAGATACTGGATATTTGCCAGATGCTCTGCATTAATGCAAAAACTCATGTTAGTGATTACTGCAGTGTAAACAGATTCAGTCCTGACAAGCTGTGTCAATCCAGGATTTAATCAGTATCATTGATCAGCCACGCAGGATCATGAACAGAGACTCTGTACGCCTGCTTATAATTTTCTGGAAAATTATAAACATAACAACGTGACATGTTTCCATCCAAAGCCATCAGTCTGCTCATCCGTCAGCTGTCACCGATTCCCAAACTGAAACTCTAGACACATCAAACACAGAGCCTTAGCAATATTCACTGAACAGCCTCACTGTAGATATGCTACTTGTGATGTAACCTGTAACCCCATCAACTAATGTCACCTACTCAGTTACTGACACACTTGGCCTTGCAAGTGTAGCAAAGTTTTACCAACACTAAAATGTTCTGAGGTAACCTGATGTCACCTGCATGACTGGAACACATGATTAAATTTTTTTATTTTTTTATTTTTCTCTGTGACCCTGAAATGTAGCCTGGGAACTAGCCTGTACGCACTTGTAGCAGACTTATCCTGCACTCCCTTTTTTCTTTCTCACAGTGATATACAGTATAAGAGTGTATTCAGAAGAAGGCTTCTTGGTCAGACATTGCAGACTCTGTCCGGTGCTCTGACCCCTTCGCAAATGTTTGGCCATTTATAATAAAACACTTAAGGGCAACGATTTGCATCTGCTTCAGATTTCAGATTTCAGATTTCCATCACACAGGCAACCAGTGTTAGTAGTAACTAATGGAAACGTTTTGCTGCTTATGTTACAGCTGATAAGTGCATTTGTCATTGTGATTTTCATTTAGGAAAGGCTAAAAAAGACACCGGCTTCAAAACCCTTTAAGCTGAATATCACTCCTACATCACTTTAGCATTTTGAGAAATCCAAAGCTTGACAGGCCTGCCGTACTTAGTTATGGTTGCTAGATTGGAAAATAATTATTCAGGAGAGGAGCTGAGCAAAGATCTGTCCTCCAACACTTAAAATATTTCCTTAAGTTATTTGCTCTCCTGCACCACTGCATATGGAGCCAGCATCAATATGAAACCAGCTGTAGCACCACTCATCCCTCATCTATGTAGGGAGGATGAAGAGGAGATGAGAGGAAAGGCAACCAAAACCCATTCTCCTCCCTTCTTCTCATCTTTCTTCTGGTCTCCTCTCCTCACATCCTCTCCCATCTCCTCCTGCTCCTCCTCACCTCTATCTCTGTCTCTCTCTCTCTGATGTCACTGCATCAGACATCATGAAAGATTCACAGCTTTCCTTTTAACAGATCTAGCCAGCCACCCCCCAAAAACACACAGACACAGACAACCTTGCACTCATAGATCTGAGCCTGTCGAGAAAAACAATGCAGAGATAGAAGAAGCAATAAGACAGCCAACAAGGAAGAGGGAGGAGCAGAAAAGTTACAGAAGAGTATAGGTTTGTGAGTATACACAGTACGTGTGTGTGTGTGTGTGTGTGTGTGTGTGTGTGTGTGTGTGTGTGGACTGGGTATTCAGCGTTCCACTTGATGGCATGTGCTGTGAGCGCCTGAGTGAGCATGTGATGTGTGACAGATGACAGACAGTATCAATTTCCTCTCTCACACACATACGTAAACGCTCACACACAACAGTGATTTCACAGGCACTGTGGTTAGATGTGCACCAGCATCAGTAAATCTGCAAAATATTCATACTCACCTTATGATACACATATTTTTCTTTAGCCATGAGGCATTGCAGTATTTTTATAGGGAATGTAAATTTAAAGATGCATAGAAAAACCATCACACCATCAATCATATTCCAGCCCCAGGCACTATGTACCTAAAGGGAGGGTATTAAATTGTGTAAATGTAAATGAATGGAGGCTCCCTAGTTGACTTTAGGGGTTATTGACTGGTAACCAGAGCTGTAATGTATCCTCTTCTACACGTAATCTGGCCTTAAACACAGTGTGTCAGGCTATGTCTGTCATTCAAATACAAATCGTCATCGCATCTCCTCGTCATTCTTTCAAAGAAGCAACTACGTGACAAATACTCAATATGTAGGCTACATAACACACAGAAAAACACACACACACAGGCGTCAAAACTCAACATCCTCCACTAAAGAATATGAAGTGTCCAGGATACATAGTCTCCCTCTGGTTCTTCATGTCATACGATCACATGGGTGTGTGCTGCGCTGCACAGACAGTGCACATGTAAATGAAACTAAGTGTCTTCCCTGGAGAAGGTGTTGGCTTTCACTGACTTTTAAACACACACAGAAAAACTCAGACGCGCACACACACACACACAGTATTGGATGAGCTAGTCTTTTACTATTGACCAGGTAAAGGGTACAATGTGTGTGTTAAAAACGCTTGGAGGCACAGAGACAGACAGGCAGACAGCAGGAAAGATGACTTCCATTCACATTGTGTTAAACCTATAGGACAATAGGTGTGAGAAGGGAGTGAGAAGAATAGCTTTAAAAAAAAAAACCTGGTTGGAATTTAGAGCATCTGCTTGTTAAATTACACACTGTTTGTTTTGGGATTATGATATTAATCATATCCACTTACACATACAGGTCTCACACCCTATTTAGTCCTGGCAATAACATGCATTTCATATCCATTCATATCTTTTACTGTAGATCTGATCAAATTTTTTTTCTTCAACTTGCAGATTCATGAAACATACGTAATCTTAAGCACCTTATTTTATCAAACATTTCTATTGCTGCTGCCAATATGTGGCATAGACAAACTCTGCATTTCTATGTCGTTGTATAGCTGTGTCTAGTCAAAGTAAAAAACAGAACATATACGCATCTACAGGTATGCTGGTTTAAAAAAATGGCACATGCAACAGCTAATTGCATGTCAGTAGTATCTGACTAACTGGCTACTTAGTAGTATAGTTGTGAATGAATGCTTGCTTTCCTTTTTTTGTTGTTAAAAAACATGTTTATATTTCTCAAACAAAGTCCTGAAGGAAGCATTGTTTTGGCTCTGAAATGCAGGTATTGAATTTGGCATTAGGACAAATATCCATCCCTAACCAGATATACAATCCTTTATATTGAGGGATTTATCGCCCAGTGAGGTGAGTAAACTGAAGTAACCTCCTCTGCCATCGTTGTGCCTTGCAGGTAACAGTAGTCATGAACTGCTCGTGACTGGGAACAGCTGGATCTTGTCCCAAATCATTAGGAAAGTGTTTATCCTTCTAAATGTGAGTCTGCATGCACAGGAATTCCACAGGAAAGAAACATCTGTGCATATGTTTACTCCACTGAGTGATAGTAGATAGATTTAGAAATCGTGTAACCCTTAATGTACTTTTGAATTTACTTTTTCTAAAGACGATGTTTCACGGGTTTCACACTAGTTTCACACTAGTTTCCCTGCACTAAACTGAGGGAAATGTGCTTTTACTTTTAATTAGTTTAGTTACATCTGCAAACATGACAGATTCCAGTTTTCTTATTCCTAAAATCTTCTGAAATTCATCCTGTATCAGTGTGTCTTTCAGCTTTAAGTCTGTTTGCCTCTGTTAAGTCTGATGCCCCTGTTCTGACCAGCAACAATGGCATCAAAACGTTTCAGTTTGAAGCTGTGGTGACAGTGAACAGAAAAGATCAACGGAAGCTTTAGTTTTGAATGGAGAGCAGTCTTGAGTCTGTGTATTAATCCGTGCTTGCAAAAACATGGTGGCAGTATGGTGACCGCATCACCCAAACAATTAACATTTCTCCTAATGGCAGTGAAGGTGCAGGAAAAGCATCTAAATCAATCAATGAACTTGTATTTCAGCATCCATGAGGTTTCTCCAAATGCAAATACAATTACCTCGCTCATCTGCACCAAAATTTAGTTTATATCAGAAATCTCACCGTGGTCGACACTACCACCCTCCTGAGTGATTCTAAAACAGGAATACATGTGTCTGTCTCTCCCTGAGTGGAAAAGCTAAATTCACCAAGCTCGGGTCCCTGAGATGAGGAAGACTGAAAAGCCTCAGTTCTGGGGAATTCTGCTGCCTGTTGCCATCTCTCTGTTCATATCTGTTTGTCAGTTTTAATGAGTTCTGAGAAGACAGAACTCTTGCTCAAATAACTAGAGCAGATCAAGGTCCAAGTGACTGAAGCATTGTGTTTTTCATCTGTCAATAAAAGATGAGTTTTTAATGGAAAGGGAGGGAGAATGCTGTGTCGGTTCTCTTTCACGGTCGTCCATGAAGCAGTGACAGAGACCTTGAGTGACTCACTTTCTCTCTGTCAACCTACCTCACTGCCTGTTTCCGTTTTTTTTTTCTTTTCGTTTTCTTTTTTTTCTACCATCTGTTTCTGTCTCCTCCTTTCTTTGCCTCACTCTTGTCTGTTTGTTGGTCTCACACCAACAAACAACAACCACACATACACAAACACACATCCAATATTAATAACTCGCCCCACCTATACAAGATTATTTCTAACTGACACAACGTGAAATGACCTTCACATCGTACACAATCCAAACGTGCACACCTCAATCTTAACCCTTTCATCTCTTCCTTTGTGAGGCTGCTGCTTTCTGTCCATCTTTAGGTGAAATGCAGGAGGAAATAGAGTGACAGATGACTGCCTTAAAGGGGAAAACAACTCCATTTTACAATTCCCATCTGCACTTTCCTCAAGGCCAAGACAGTTTAATCAGAATTTGTGAAGAGTGCTGACCAGAGAGACGAGATACAGAGACTCTGATGTGTGTTGTCTGACTGCTTGACTGACGGGATCTCGAGCTGATTGACTGTTTGATTGGACAGGTAATTGACTGATTAAATGCATGATTGCCTTACTGGTTGGATGGCTGATTGACTGATAAGCAAGGGTCCCAGGACGAAACAAAAGAATAGAATAGAATAAATGTAAACCTTCCCCAATCCCAGATCCTGCTCTCTTCTCTTGTCCAATTCCACTTTTTTACAGCAGCTTATGCTGGGGCTTGCTGAGCAGTAGTTGTTATTGGATATTGCCCCAGGCTAGCCTAAATTATTAGTTTATGCAAATGACAAAACAATATCTGTTGAGTCGCACATACACACATTCATACACACACACCCCACACCTGCAATCCAGAGCAGACAATGAAAAATGCCCCAAAACCCAATAGTGAACAGCCATGAGCAGAAAGCAAATCTATGTAAATCTATATTTTCAACTGTAGTTTATATTTAAAGCTCTTCACACCTGCAGTGCAAACACCAGCAAATAATCAGAAATGCCCTGATAGACTATAATAGCTCCAGAAGACACGTGGCTTACACCCACTTGCAATTCTGTTTTCAGCAGACAATGAAAATGCCCCAGAAAAGGACAATAACAGAGATGTGCAAGACTACTGACTGGGAAACACTTCAGTTAGGACGGGTGCATTGCTCAGTGAGGGAAATGGGAAAACGGGAGAATGCAGAGAGAATATACAACTGCACAACAAGACACATAAACTGAGATATGGCCGAACCTAAGCACACCTGTCTTTTATTTTGAAACAATAAAGCAAGTTAATGCAACTTCAGACTTCACAAGCTTTTGGTGCAGGTTTATCAACATGAATGGTGTCCTCATTCAAAACTTACAACGCACTGACCAAGCATTTTATCTTAATAATCTCAGGATTTGACAGGCTAAGCGGATATTGCAATAGAAATATTACGGACACACTGTAAATCCCGATATACTGCTGTTAGAAAAACATAGCACCATGCAAACTGATTTCATAAGTGCTGAGAAGTGCATGAAATTGCGTTTTTCCCCAAACTCACCGGAGATCTCGGTCTGAGGTACCCCGCTCAGAGTGAACCCTTTCCCGGTGTAGAACTGCCGCAGGTCGGCGCAGCTTTTCTCCGCTCCGGCCACCGGGCCCGGTGTGGCACACAGACACACCAACACACAGAGAAACACCGGGAGACGCATCTTCTGATGTGTAGTCCCTTTTTTTACAGTCAGTCAGAAAGATCCTGGAGGTTTGAGATCCGAGAGGATCGAGCAGGAGTTCTCAGCGGGTCCCTGTCGTCAGTGTTTTGTTGCAATGTTGATTTTCAAGAGTTTTCAGCGTGTCAGCACAAACACTGTTCCCCGTACAAACAGCGCAGAGCTCCGGTTAACTAACACACAGACAACCGGGCGGGAGAAGGAGGCACCCGTGGCGGCCACTCCGGGCTGTTTCTGCGGGAGAAGAGGTCTGCGACGCGCCGCTGTTGGTGTCAGGTACACCCCGCTCCTCCTCCTCCTCCTCCTCCTCACCTCGCCGCTGCTTGCTGTGAGCTGCAGAGATGCCAGAGACAAAAGAGAAAGGAAAGAAGAGAGTGTGTGCGTGAGCAGGTGTCGCTCAGTCAAAGACGGTGCAGATCCACGCTCAGGCTACCGAGTCATGATGATGGGAATAAGTTGGTTTATAACGGCAACAAAAGAGCAAAACCGTTATTTTAAATAAGGGTTTTCAGACAGGAGAACAACTGTCCGGTAAATCCTCCCTTTCCAGGCTTTGGGACAATGAAACGTGTGTTGGTGGAAGCGTTGATGCTCACTCTCTCAGTCCCCCCACCTCCTCATGAGAGAGTGTGTTTTCTGCTGCAAGGGGTCAGGGACTATACAGCGACACCTGCAGGTCCCAATAACAAAGAAAGGAGTGGAATGATGTGATGTTCCTGGGATTCCCCATCAAAAATGTATAGTGTTTATTCTCATTAATCGAAAATGACACATTGAACGAGTGTACTGGTTTCATTATGAATACTCCATCCTCAGTATGAAAAAAACATATAATAAATCACAAGGAAGAGAAAATCTCCTTCCAGCTTGTGACTCGTAAATATTGTGGGCATTCTTTATATGCAAAAGTTTCAGTCATAACTGTCAACACCATTTTGAACAGAAAAGGAATAAAACCTTCCTGAAGATTTGGTTTCATGAGAGAAACTTTCTGTTTTACCATGTAGTTTATTGAGTTGACCTCAAAATGACAATGAGCTCAATAAATCATGTCTATTCCGTTTTCCTTGCTACTTAAAATGCATCTTCAATCAGTTCTTATCCTTATCATTATTATTTTATCACAGCAACATGCTTTGTATGGGAAAATCAAGATTACAACACTTCTGTGTTGTAATCAACAGAAACAACAGAAACTGTGAAATGAACAAATAAATTAGGTAATATATATTAGACCTGGAAAAATACACTCACTGAGCACTTTATTAGGAACACCATACTGATACTGAGTCGTTCTCACTTTGAGTCACTTTTTCAACACAGCTTCAGTTCCTTGTGGCATGGGTACCACAAGTAAACTCTCCTTTGAGATTCTGGTCTATATTTACATGATTGCATCACATCATTTCTGCAGATTTGTCTGCTGTGCATTCATGTTGTGAATCTCACACAAGTGGAACAGGATGTGGTGTTCTGTTGTTGTAGCCTATCCACCTCGATGCTTTTCTGCTCGCCTTTCTGAGCAAACTCTGGAGACTGATGAAAATCACAGGAGATCAGAAGTTTCAGAAATACACAAATGATCCTGCGCCAACAATCATTCCACAGTCAAAGTCACTGAGATCACATTTTTTTTTCCACATTCTGATATTTCATGTGAACATTAACTTGAAGCTCCTGATCTGTATTTGCAGGATTCTATTCATTGCACTGACTCCATGTGATTGGCTGATTGGATAATTGCATGAACAGTTTTGAGAAGTCATTTAAAAGATTTTACTGATTCTGCAAACATCAGATTCTCAGACAGGGAGGTTCAAAGCTAAATGTTTATTCTTCGACCATGCAGTGTTCAGATGGCCTTCAGAAACATCAGTCGAGTCTTTCACCACAATTGTACACACACTGATGCTGAGGTCAGGATTTGAGGTTCAGGGGTAGATTTTCCTCTGCAAGTAAATGCATGAAACAAAACATGACATTCAAATAAAAGAAATTTCTGCAAACAATCCCGATTCATAAAAGAGCTCTAAACATGCTATGCATCCCTGCAGGGAGGTCAGTGGCTGGTAGAGATTCAGAGCCTTCCTCTGGCTTAGTTTGGCTGGATTGCTGGACGTGACCGATGAGCTGTCAGATGCTCTCCAGTTTTCACATCCTACATCTTCCCCAGCAGCAGTGCTGCATACAGTGACTGGTCAGGAAAGGTCACGGGCAGCACTGACATCTTAGAAATACAGCTGAAGTTAAGTGAAATTTGTAGGTGAAACAGAAGCAAAGAAAAGGGGTTTAAATATGCTCTAACTGCTCTAATTGCTTTCGAAATGGATTTGTCAGAGGAGCGTAAAGGGAAAATGTATGTAACTGCATGAGTGACGTTAATGTTCCACAGGTCAGGCTCAGGCTTGGGACTGGTTAATTAATAATAATGCATGACATATATTAGTAGACTACAAAAAACTCAGTGTCCTTCAGTCTTTATTCTGTGTAACAATGTGCTTGTCAGACACAGACAGAACTTAGTGCTAAGAATTTTTTTAATGGTACATTATGGACAATGAAATGCTCGAGACAGTAAGAACTTCAATGTTACTGCATTGGATGTCCTTGTCTGGGGCTGTTTTTGATAAGTTTGACTTAGGATCCTTAGCTCCACTGAAGTGCGGTCTTAATGCTAACCACCATCAGTGTTTACCTCAATAATGCTCTTGTGGATGAATGGGGGCAAAGGATACTTTGGTTCAGCATACCTGAACGTGTTGAAGCAGTGAAGTGAATGGAGAAGAATCTGAACGCATGTGATATCGTGGAATTAGCCTGAGCAAATGAGCGGTATTTACAACTTTGTCGGCTGTTTGAAGGCAACTTTCGTGCCAAACACATCATTTATTTTTCGTTCGAGAATAAGGCACAGGTTCAGGTCATCTGTAGGACACACCTTCATGGGCCACCTCATTCAGAGGAAAAAGCACTCTCACACTTAATCCCATGTACACTGCTCAGTTCCACACACACCTAGTGTAACGTCAGGGGAAGTGTTAATCCAGCAAATGATTTATTGCCTTGGCAGGCTAAGTGCCTTTAAGATTAATGTGTTTAAAGAGATTGGCACATACCAGCCATTTTAGCCGTCGGGAGAAAGACGTCACGTCATGCCAGTTAACAGAAACAGAACGATGAGTTACATAAATATCTGCTTTTTTCCATCCAGTACACATACTGTCATTGTTTTCAGATCCTGTAAAAGATTGACACCTTCCTGGATGCTTCTCGGGTGAGAATCTTTTCCGAAACTGCTATCAACATGGAAAAATAAAAACATCAGTATAATCCATCAAGCTCTGGAGAAGGTGGCTCTGTTCCATATCTACATAAAGTGATATATTAAATGTCAGACCAAAAACTGGTTTAAACTGATATCAGACAGATATTTAGGTCGTTAATTCATGCAACAATGTGGATACTGTCTGTGGATGAGGACAAGCATCATCTCAACTTTCTTTTTGGCACCACATTTGTACCGGATTTCAGCCTTGACTCAGGCCACCGAGTGAGTGTCTAAATGCTGTCAGTTAGGAAACACAAATAAAACTATTTAGTCTCTGTTTATGACATAAATACTGTTATACTTAGGCTAGCAAGAACATTCCCTCCAAACTGAGTCTATCTACTTTCAAACCTTCAAGTTATTTTCCTGAAGCGTGACAAGAGGTTAATTCAAGGCAGGTCAGATACACACATCTGAATTAACCACAAGACTGAATGAGTTTCATCAGCTTAGCTCAGTTCTTGAACTCAGCCTCTGTGTTGTTTTCTTCTATTTTCTCCTCATCTAAACTTCATATTTTATCTGTCCATAACAAAGCCCACACAATCCAGAGATGAAAGAAATACTTTAATTCTCACTATTTTTCAATCTGTGCTCTCTTCACCATTCTTCACACCTTGCTCTCCACATGTTCTCACACAGAAAGCCTTTTAGTATCATGCATATCATACATCACAGCGATCTGTATTTCCTAGCGCATGCCTGTGATGCATCAGAGCATGAAGATGTTGGAGAGAAAAATGATTAAAGGCAAAGCAGCTTAACCTGCTACGACCTGTAAGTTTGTGAGTGTGATTCTGAGCTGCAGTGAAGTATTCTTTTGGCTCTACACTGTCTCCTTTCAAGCTTGTAGGTCAGAATGACGAATATTTCCTTCTCGGCAGATTTTAAACCAGTGGCACTCTTGACTCTCATGTCACTCATTCTTGGTAGCATCTGCAGTAATAGGATTCCAACTAAATCAAGAGATGATAAACATCATGGGATAGTTGTTTTAGACATAGCATACACTCTCTATGGTGTACCTAACAATGGGTTACATAACGTACACACACACCTACAATAAATCATACAGATTTTGAAAGTTTAAAAGCTTACCTGCCAGCCGCAATCCAAACTATCTGTCATTAAAGATAATATCGCTCAGCTCTAGCCAATGAACATTGATATAATGGCATGGGAGTGAATGACTGGCTGGTATCCAGATCAATGTGAACTGCGTCAAACTTGAAAACAGTGTGAAGTTAAAGATTTAGGCCAAAGTCAGTCACTATAAAAATGAGAGAACAGAAATGGGATTGTGAATTTTAGCCATGCTAATACCATGGCACAATGCCACGGACAGCAATGTCTCTTTGTCTGTCTTTGGTCCAGACTGAAATATCTCAGCTATATGTATGTGCAAATCTTTAAAACATTATCTCCCAGCTAAACTGACTATACTGAATCACCATTGTTAGTTAATAAATCATTAGCTTTTAGCGGTGGCGCTCCACTTAATGATGACTGAGAGCACCGTTCTCAGCTAACTTGTGATTCACAGTACATTACTCCCTAATTAAAAGCTTATTAAAAGACCACAAAGGCCGCAGAAAAATCATAACTTTCTGACGTAAATGGTTGGCCTCAGATTCCAAGACTTGAGAGTAGGTGGTTGTACCCAGGGTGCTATGCTGGTCTTGTGTTGAAAGCTCACATTAAGATATCCTTTCCTGTAGAAACCCCCTCTGTGGTTGTAGTCAGGGCCTGGTTTAGGTTATGGTTAGGTGTTTGTTTATGTCCAGTCAGGGAGGTTTAGTCTTAGTTATATCCACCCTTGTTCTGTCAGCTTGCAATCACACACTTGCAAGAGCTTGAGTAGGCGCTGTTGGGTAAGAATGTGACTGCAGATCTTTGAACTGAATTGAATGAAACAGTTTGAGTCAACAAATTTCTGCCTGTATGATAAATCCTACTGCTCATTTAAGCTACTACTGGTGCCTCCAGTAGGTTCTCATTACACAGATATTCATGTCCCCCTCAGGATGAATTAATTAAGGCCAATTATTAATTAATTTGTCCAATACTGTGGTATTCAGCCATCAGCCTCAGTTATACTTAGTGCTAATTAGCAAATGTTAGCATTCTAACACACTACATAAGAGGGTGAACATAGCGAACATTATACCTGCTGAACAGCCTGGAATTAGCCCACGCACAGCCTCACAGGGCTGATAGCATAGTATTACAGTTAACAGAAACAGTTTGTGGTTTAATTCCTTGCTGGGATGGATGGGAAAATATAGCCATGTAAAGGTTAGTCAGATGATTCAGTGTTCTCCTTTCACACAGAAACTGATGTTAAAGTGCCCTTCAGCAAGACACTTAATCCCTGTTTGCTTCAGCAGAGCTGCCCTGTCTTGGCATTATAGACTGTGGATGTAAGGAGGCTGCCAGCCACTGTGAAGTTGATCAGCTTTCAGGGTTAAATGACTCCTAAACACCCAATCCAAATTTAGAAACAGTGCCACGCCACAGCCATTTGGATCCCATCAGCAGTTTTTGTTGTTCAAGGATCTCATACACTCTGAAGCATTTGGAAACAATGGACTTTTCAAATTATCACCTCCAATGAGAGCAACTGAAAGCTTCTAACACCCAAGGGATAAGAGAGGCAAAAGATCCAATGCTGGCATCATCATTCACCGAGGTGAAAGAAAAGAGCTTGTTCTTCACCTTCAGGTTACTGTTCTTCAGTATAGAGAAGCATCTTCACACAACACTAGAACCTGATCTGGGCAAATCAGGACAATTCAAGTGTCCCTTTCCAGATAAAGAGAGCCAGATTTCTCAATACCAGGAATGCCTCTAGTCATATTTTTATAGCTAAAACAGCTATAAAATCATGCAGAGCTGCAACATGTACACAGTCAGCAATATAATGTGTGTCTTGAAGGCTGCAAACACTGGCAAGGATGAGAACATGAAAATGATTTAAATAGCACAAACATCAACCATAATCCTTGTACAGGGTTCAAATAATCAGAGCCCTGATTTCGTTAGTGCTGGCAAAAAAAAAAAAAAAACCTCACCAGCGCCTCAAAAACAACATCCCACAAATGCCCTGTCTTGCTCTTCCTCTCAGTCATGAACTCTGACTCATCCTGGTTTCTTTCTCTTTCATCCCCTTCACTTCTCACACCATCTGCCTCCTGCTTTCCTGTTCTTCTGTTCAGGGACGTGCAGAGTATTCTGGCCCTTTGTGCTCTTTGGCTGAGGTGCATTCACTTCAAGGCAGTTAATCAATACATTACATTGTCCATTAGAAAAGACAATTCCCATAAATGAATGATAAGAGTGAAATCAACAATAATATATGAAAACAAGCAAAGTATCTCATTTAACAGAATCTTGAAGCAACATTCAAAGACAGGAACAGGGTATATGGGTTGGTCTTGATAGTGTCTTTCTCCTTCGAGCTTTCTCTCCCTCCCTCTGTGTCTTCCTCTCTGTGGCAATTTGCATTCAATGATGTCTTTATTTCCCATCATCCCCTGGCAGTTTCCTGTGCCAGCCAGGCGATCTGTGCCAACTTCCAGACCATGCCAATCCAATCACAGTAATCTCTCACATAGACCCAGAGGCCAAAGAGCTCAGGCTGCGTTCCCATATAATGCATACATAAGGCTCTGATGGCGCCAAACTCCTGTACGCTTATACTCATTTTAGCAGTCCTGACACGGTAGTAAAATATACTGACAAAGTGAACCAAAACGTTTTTAAGTGAGATCCCAGAGTTTCCAAAGATAACAAATGGTCTTAAATTTTGTGAAAATGTGTATAAAATGATGCACAAGAAATCTACAATATTTCCACTGGATAGAATGATGCGACCGTAAAAATCAAGGAGTCTTGGGTTTAGTTACTCTAACCAGTGTGAACATCATGTAGTTTCAATCAAGAGTTGGACCAAGCTGATATACAATATATAGTACATATGATACTATCAGGCAGTGAGAGGATTTCAACAACCTTAAAGCTGAAGTTTAAAAAAAAAAGGAAAACTGTTATTATTAGTTTCTAATGATCATTATTATAATTTACAAAAGTTAAGTAGTACTGTTATATCTACACTGACTGGCACGAGATGAGGCTAAATGAATTTTGTGAGATTTTGTGAGATTTTGCTGTTTTTTGTTTCACTTTTGTTTGTGGCTCCCATATGCATCTTCCACTGAGACTGTTCCATAATATATGAAGGACAAAACTACAATATAAGTTGGACAACACAGTTTATTATTGAGGATATTGAACTGATGATTATTGACACAACAGGGTAGCAGGACACAGTGTATTACAGTAGGTTTATTTATGTTTTATATCAGAGTCACAGGTTTAGTTTTCATTAGCACAGTGATTTTCAGAGTGTTGAGAGCGAAACCGTAGCTGCTGACTGGTTGTTTCTTGCATCCTGGTGGGCCTGCATACTGCTACAACAAAAAATTTGTAATACTAAACTAAGAGAGCTGTTAAACTTGGATAAAGTACATTTAATGGTTTTATTTAACAATGACACAGCACAGCTCGCTCCCTGGCACACCAGTGTGCCTCGACACACGTGGAGAAACATTACGGCAGCAAAAGAAAGTCGTTTCTGTGCTACTTAACACTTTGATATGAAAAATATTGCTCAACCTCATATACAAAAATGTGCTTAGAGATTCACACACCTTTCACTACAAAGATTTCTTGACATTTCAAGTTGTGATCCATATATCACAGTTTGTGGCTCCCAAGTGAAGGTGAGCATCCACAGAGTGACAACTTGTAACACCAAATGATCAGCTTTGTCTTCACTTTCCAAATGATTTAAGGTCTCTGTATGTGCATTTGTGCATGTTGGTGGTTTATTTGTGTACATGGTCACCTAGTGAAGCGGTAAGAAGGATGGAAGGGTTGGCCTGAGTCCAAAAGCTCATCTCATTTCTATAACGTTTAAATTGTTTTCAAATAATTGCATATTTGTTTGACAGATTATGTTGTGAAAGCATCCCGCTAGCTAACATGGTATTTGGGCTCACTGCCCAGACAACTCACACACTTAAGCTCTTAATGGTATTTCGTAAGTTGTCTCATCTGTCAGTGACATTCCTTCATAAATAAAGTGTCTCAGGTGAGTGTCAGTAGGACACATTCATGAGAACAAAAAAATAAATAAATAAAGGACAAAAATGGCTGTTATTTAATCTACAGTGTGAAACCTCAGGGTAGAAAAGACTTATATATATTTGAGCTGGTTATTACAGGCAGCACAGTGAGATATATCTGAGAAGAAAGTCAGTCACCCACTGACAGACATGCACACAGTGTCTTTCAGTTGGTTCATTTGCTCAGTTTCCAATGTCTTTAATCAGTATTCTATTTGCCTGTCCCGCTGTTTTGAGCAGTTTGGGGGGTTTGAGACTCAACAGAGAGCCGGGGGGGCTTGATAATCCTAATTAATATGAATTACATTTAATTCACGTGTTTGGATCTGGGCTCAGCTCTACTCTGATCACTCTCTGGAGACTCTGTGTCTTGTCTTCACTAGATAAGGAGACATGCTGATAACACTTGTATCAGACTTTGAAAAAGCATCCACTGTATTCTGCTGGATGTCTAATATATTCTCTCCTTGCAGTTTTAATTAATACATTTGGAGACCAGCCATCCTTTGAAATCACTGTGACAGTTAAGTGTTTGCAATGAATGACAATGAAATGTCAAATCATTCATTGTTCAGGCAGATGGTTGTTTCTGCCTCTTAACTGATGGCTACATTTCATCTTTTCTTGCACTGGGAGCTTTTCCCTGTTTAAGATATTCTTATTTTTAACAGAGCTTCCTGACAAGGACGGCTGTGGCGGCTTGCAAGTGAAATTAAAGTTGAAGTGAAAGCTGTTATACTTCTCCCTGTGTGCTTTTACACTGTAATGTCCCACAACTACCAAGACTATGAAAGGTATTATACATTATTATATCATTATAAATGACAAACTACCAGGGGACACACTCTCATGGAAGTAATTTTTGGAGAAATTCAAAATCTTCACCACACATACTGCAGGAGAAAAAAAGAATCACCCAGCTTGCATGAACAAAAACACATGTTTGTGTTTAAAAAAAAAAAAAGTGCCTGAAGGGCTTCAGTCTGCACAGACTTCCAGGCCTAACAGTTGAATTTTTCATTATGCTGCATGACACATAATGTAAAGGTCAAACCAAACCAAACACCCCTTACTGTCCAAGTCAATCTGTTCTGTTCTATATTAATTTCTATTTACACATCAAGCCATTGTTATCTATAGAAACTCTTCATATAAATATATATAATATATATATTTGTATTTACATCTCTCTTCAAAAAAAGTCAGTGGTTCTGTGCAATCTATTCTATTTGAGTTAAATACAAATAAACACATGTAGAGGTCAGTACAGATAAAAAAAAAAATGCATACTGTGCACCTGCAACTGTGACAAATCCACAGCTTGTCCCACCAGCCGGGCCACCCACAACAAAAAAACAATCCGAGTGGTTCAGCTGTGCTTATAGAAACTCCAAATACCAAACACCACCACAAAACATACAGTCTGTGGTTGCCTCCCAGTCTCATCTGTCTCTGTCCTTTTCAGGATCTGTCTCGCGATGGTCAGCGTGGTTCCCATGCTGGCAGCAGTAGGAGGAGCAGGGTCATCACGGTAAAAGGTAAGGGTTCAACAGCAATCGAGTGGGCTGAGCCTCGGACGGCCACCTGACAGAGCAATAAGATGCAAAATTATAGTGGAAAAAAGGGAAGGGGAAGACTGGAGAAATAGATTAAAGAATGAAGGAGATGTTCATGTAAAAGATAAATTAGCTGTTAATTATTATTCTGTTGATATCATGTATTGATATTACGTACCAGTCTGCATGTGTGTATCAGTGTCTGTTAGCAACTGTGTGTGCACGGGGGCGGGGGGGGGGGGGGGGCTCTCTCCGCCGGCTCTCTCCTGTCGAAAAGTTCTTCGTCCCGGCCGAAAAATGTGAACTTCCCCCTTCCTCTGTGACTTTCCCCGGGGTTCTTGTCGCTGAG
>JBBMJY010000022.1:18170120-18193993 GCA_037833715.1 Toxotes lorentzi
GTGTGTGTGTGTGTGTGTGTGTGTGTGTGTGTGTGTGTGTGTGTGTGTGTGTGTGTGTGTGTGTGTGTGTGAGTGCTCATTTGTCTTGTTACCAGTTTAAGCTGCCAATGTAATCACCATGAGAAAGACTCTGGAAACGAACTCTCTAACCTTCACAAACCTGTCACCCCCCTGCCCTGGCAACTATTAGGGGCCACACACATGCACACACAGACAAACACGCACATACGCGCATGCACACACACTCTCATGTGCTGCACTTTTGTACCTTTTTTAATCTAAAAATTATTCTATGTATTTCTTGCACTTAATGCTCAAACAGTTGTGTTTCACATAAATGTGGAAAACACAAACACACTGGATGGAAGTTGAACCTCTCAACCAAAGATCAGGAGATTTCACATTAATATCAGCTTTAAAGTAACAAAAACATAACTTACACCAGTAAAATGCAGTTGAGTAGATGTAAAATCCCAAGTGGCACTTTACATCTTTCTCACACACCCACTAGATTGTCACTTGACTACAAATTGTAACTGGATGCTACAGTATATTGGAATAAAGACACCCCCTACTGTACATAAATACTGCTATAATATGCTGCAGAGTCTGGGCAAGTGGAAGCGCAGAGAGACAAGGCTAAATACTGTAGCATCACTATATTCTGTCACTGAGGGACAAATTAACAAATCCAAACTAACCTTGGATTTTACAGGGCCCCCACAGAACTGCACGGGCCTGAAATTTCAGCCCAAGCCTAATCCAGGCCCAACAGCTGAAGAGGTCTTCATGCCCACACCTGGCCCAGCATCCAAAGCTATTATTTTTACGCCTCTTCATTAGGGTTACATTTTCATCATTTGGAACTTTATGAGCATTAAATGCCAGAAAGTCCTCGTCACTACTCGAGTAGTGTTCCAGGACCACATACTGTGTCTGAGCAACTGTTCTACATTTCTGGAGTATGGTAGGCCCTTACTGTGAAAATTATTTTGCTACAAAGTAATGAATGCAATGCAACACACATACCTCTCTGCGACGTCTTGGCCACTCCAGCATGTGTGCTGCTCAACCTCCATCTCACTCTCACAAAGCATTTCTGGCAGCTCAGTGAAAAACCACTGGTACCGCTGGATAGAGCCCTCAAACTCCCTGAAAGAGAGAGAGAGGGAGAGAGATTAGCACAGCTGAATGCTTGGGTTGTTGTAAGGAAGAGTAAGACCAATGTATATGTTTTTATTATCTATATTATCTATCTATCTATCTATCTATCTATCTATCTATCTATCTATCTATCTATCTATCTATCTATCTATCTATCTATCTAACTCAGGTTTTATTTTCTCAAAGTGACACTTTTGGAAAATGGCAATATATCCTTTGGGAGAAATTCAACATAAAACTTATAAAGAGGTTGTATTACTCAAATTGCAATTAAAGCAAAAGTTCACTGACTGTTTAGCCGTGACTACAATTACTAAACGGATATTTATGTTGCCTATATTTGATGTCCGATATTAAAAAAAAAAACCTCTGATCTTTTCACAGTTACTCTTCATTGAGGGCTAATAAATGGACAGAATGGAGTAAATGACTGCTGCAAAACAAATGAAAAGGCATTAACAAGTGATTAGTCATTTTGCTTCTTGATTATGGACGAGGGCATGGGATGATGCTCCTGACAACAATAATTAAAAGTGCAGCTGATGGAGATTAATTTACCTAGACAGTTTCTTCAGGCTTTGACTCTTGTCACCTCTGGAACCTTTAAGAGGAAACAACCTAGTGGAATACAAATACACACACACACACACACACACACACACACACACACACACACACACACACAAAGCTGAATTGATTTTCTTCTGCTGTGACTCAAGGTTCACACTAAAAAGAGTCTCTATGCTATCTCTCTGCTCACCGATTTAATTCACCTACAGTGACACATTTCTAACCCTAAATTGCAGCAGATACATTTCATCAGATGTAACTCACCTCCGGGATTTCCGCTGCAGACGCTGATGAGCAGCAGGGCCTGCCGAAGGAGGTGAAGTCACAGATGACTTCTCTGAGGTTAGTGATGTAGCAGGAGTCACCGTGGTTGTAATATGAGAGGCGGTGGGGTTTGCACTTGTCATCAGGGGACCAGCCGCCTGGGGGCCGCAGACCTTCTCTACCTGAGGAGGAGACAGTTTGCATGGTGGTATTTTGAAAAGACTCATGATGTTGCTGCCTCTCAAAGAAAAGAAAAGCCCTCTATAACACATAATGTGTTATAGAGGGCAGTTAAGACTTCACTTTCAGGGTACAATTATCTATTGACCCTAAATGCTGCACATAACACCTGCAAACTGTTAAAGGGTTAGGGGTTAGCCTTTGGTAATGTGTCTAATGAATAAGAAGCTTGATCAAATATTTAATGAAGTGGTATTTTCTTATTAGCCACAATTAGCAGTGTGATTATGCTTGTGTGTGTTTGTTTACCTCTCAGGAATCTACTCTACTAAGTCCACAATGTTCTCTCAAAGTTGGACAGCTGCTCTATTTCTTCCTCCAACGGTGTGTGCATGCATGTGTTTGTGTGTCGTCTGTTTGTCCAGAGATTAGCCACAGAAACTTTCTCATCACTCAGAACCAAGCTGCATTCTGGGTATTGGTTGTCCCGCCAACCACAGTCTTTGTCTGGCACTGGATCTGTATTCACACACACTCGCACTCGCACACACACAGACTGAGGGGAACCCCAGATTCTCTGAAGAATGAGGCTGTTTTTAGCTCATCTAGGTACAAGGCTTTTGTGAGGAAATTCAGCTGCCAAGCTGAAAGAAACCCATGCCCTTCTTCACTCTTTGTCCAAAATTCAAATGACTTTATTATTGGGGCATATGAGTAAGGATGTTTCACTAATCTTTTACTGGTCCTTGATTTAGTTTTGAGCTCCTTGATGATTGCATTTTACAGGGGTACAATTACTTTGGTATTCAAAACTTCACCAATATCCAGAATCAATTTTATTTATTTATTTATTTTATTTTAATTTTTATTTTTTACTGTGACATTTAAAATGTAGAGGGTGCAAAGCAAGTCACTTGGATATTTCCCCTCCATCCCATCATCCCCTGTGCTTACTGTGGCTGTAATGCGTGGCCCGTGCAGCTGAGCGTACAGTATGGCATCATTCACATGGTTTCGGACCGCTAGCAGTGCTAACTCCATGCTGTTGTGGTTGCTGCTTGTTGCTAAAGTGGTGGCTAACCGTTGGAGCAATACCACCAAACTCCCCCAGGGGGCACCAAGCTCTGATACACCCACCTGGAATAGATGAGAATGAACAGGAAAAGAAGAGAAATGAGAAATGAGAATACAGAGTGGGGAGGGGAAATACAAAGGTGACAGAAGTGAAGAAACTGAGACTTTGAGATGTGCAAGTACATTTCAGATCAGACAATTAAAAACAATTAGATGGAGGAAAACGTGCCAGTGCTTGAGATGACTGGCAGTTTGTTTCATAACAGGATAGTCAAGACCATATTTCCCATAAACCAAACTTTTCCTTTCATTGTAGGAATGCACTGCACACTGTGTTTTTTTCTTTCTTTTCCTCTACTGAAGAGAATAAACATGTTTTTCCATCACACTTTCTTTGCATCCAAGAAACTTTCAAGCAGGATGAACAGTGCCATCTTCCAGTTTTGTGCTATAAAGAAGCCTCTGTGTTGTGGGCACTGTTAAAGCTGTCCAGCAAATTTCGAAGCAGCCCAGTAAGATGCGTGGAAGACACTGCCAGTTCTCTTGGCAATACTCTTGTTATTTGTCGCTGTGAAACTTAATGTGGGAATGATTTATTGATGATAAAATGCTGTGAATTACTGATTCAGTAATGTGAGAGATGGCAGCATTACAACAATTTTTCACTTGCCCCTCCAGAGGCAGAGGGAAACACACACTCCCTGAAGCCTCATATGCATCTAAAACAGTACCAGCTACAATAGACACACACACTAAACACACATGAATAACATCAGATGAACATTTGCTCATCCCTAAATTTTAAATATGGAAGATTACAAATAATTTAGAAGAGCAAAACATCAGTGATATATTAATTTAATTTAGATGTGGCAGGAGGTTGAAGAACAAGTTAATTTAAAGGTATAGTTCAACATTTTGGGAAATATGCTTATATGTTTTCTTAGAGCTCATAATTCTCAGTAAAACCACAACTTGTCCTTTTTACATTTGTGTTTGTGTATGGGTAAAACAAGATATAACATAGGGGCACTGGTAGGTGTATCTTTGAGCTTTCAGTTTTTATGCTAAGCTAAGCTAATCAACTCCCAGCTCCATATTTAGGACACAGTCTCTCCGAGACAACAAATGAGTGAATTTCCCCAAATCTTTAAATGTAGATTCTAATGGGGTGAAGAGGCTGAGACTTGCACAACACTTTCTAACAACAAGTTCATAGAATCTAATGCTAAATTTGATCAATCTCAGTCTGTACAATATCATTATAATGGGAAATTACTGTACACTAACATTAAAACAGAAACACATATCCAAACAGTAAATGCAAATTCAACCACTTACCAGACATCCTCTCATAATGTTAACACACAGTCCCGTGCAGGGCCGTATCAGTGTCAGCCCTCTGCAGTGGGAACAGTACTGCATCCTCACTAACCCTCGCCCACACTCTCTTGATAACGTAGCCTTCTCAGTCACATTCACAACCTCTCCAGCCAGTCTGAGCAGTCGGCTCAATGCCCGACCCGTCCGGAGCGCACGGGACAGGCTGCTGACCAGGAAGCGAGGATGGGGTCCAAACGGGCTGACATCCTGCCGTGTCAACCTTAGGCAATCGTCGTGAGTGGTGGAGGAATAGGACTGGAGTGACATGTGGCCAATCCCAGGGTTGAGCAGACGGCGGTAAACCAAAGGGAAGAGATCATTGTAGAATTGACGCACAGTGTTGTCCAGTGAGGAATCAGAGTCTCCACAGAGGTGGCGTTTGATGTCGTCGAACAGCTGCAACACAAGGGGGCGACAGTCGGACGCCAGAGCAGAGTAGGCGCTGTCGAACAGATTGCTGGTCAGGTTAGACGTGAAGGACACAAGCGACTCAAAGGTCTCTGGAGCGAGAGAGAAGACAGAAGGACAAGGATTTTATTCTTAGCAGACCATGACCAATCATGAATATAAATGGAAGGAATATGTAAATGTTTGCACAATTATCTACCGTTAGCAGGGATACCCAGTTTCTTCAATCTTTGTCTAATGAAAATCATCACCCATGGAATAGCTTTATTTGCAACCATTATATTTCACAGAAGTACAGTTACGAGGCACTTTTACTTTACTTGAGTATTCCCACTTCCTGCATTTTTATACATCTACCACACTACAATAAATAAATTTAAAAAAAAAAATAGTAACAGTAGTTTACTACTTTTTTGGCTTGTCTTATAAAAACAGTGTGCAGTTACGGCTTCTTGTCATGTTTGAGATGTCTGTGAGCTGTTAGCAGTTCCACCAAACAGAGAACTCTCTCAACTTCTCACATGGTTTAATTTAATTGTTCAAATTATCCAATATTTCACAAGAAGCAAAGATTAGACAAAAATCCAAAATATGAAAACATATTTGTGTGTCAGAACTTTGTTTTCTCTCTTCCCTCTCCCATCAATCATCTCATGACTCCTAATATTTCTCTTGTGACCCTTTGGAAGGGCCCGACCACTAGGATTGGGAACCAATAAAATAAATTATCTAACTGTATATGATGTAGTTAAAACTACTAACTCACCCAGCTACAACAGTAAAATTCTGCTTACACACTGATGTATTAGTATTGACAATCTGATAATATATCAACCACATGGTGCAGCTGCAGAACCAGTACTTTTGAAAAACATTTTAATGGTAATACCTCCATACTTTGATTTGAATACAGGACTTGCAGTGGAGTAGTTTTACATTTTTGTCTTGTAATTTTTACATAACCAAAGGATACGAGTACTTCTTCCACCAGTGCTGCAGCATGTAGGATTTAGTGGCATCTAGCAGAGAGGTTGCAGATTGCAACCAACTGAATACCCCTCCCCCCTAACAGTGTATGTAGGAGAACCTATGATGGTCATCAGATAATGTCAAAATGCAAAAGGCCCCCTCTAAAGCCAGTGTTTGACTTGTCCATTCTGGGCTACTGTGGAAGAGTTGCAGTGCAACTGGTCCTTTCACATTGGTCCTTTCAGCAAACATAAAATCTCTGGATATACGTTACATATAACACATATACAGTGTGTTATGTAACTCTAATACAGTAATTCTGCATAAACATGTGATTTCAAATGGTTGCACAACTGACATAGATCCATGTCATTCTCACATGTTAGATGTAGCATTTCCATATCTGTGCATATATTAGTTTTCCTTGTTACACTCTGTGTCTAACCGACCTTGGACTGACTTCTTCCTGCTGCATATGGGCCAGAATAGCTCACAACTTAATTCAACACTGAGCTCATTTTCACTAGCCTGTTATCTATAGTCAGGTGATAATGAGAGGCCGAATCTCATGATCCACTGTGTTTCCTATGTCCAACAGGGTCTAATAAAGTGGACAGCACCCTCCCCTTAACAGAGGCTGTGTGCCCGTTTGTGTGAGCGTGTGTGTGTGTGTGTGGCTATGTTTGAAACTTGCCAAGTAAAAAGGGTGATGTCAATCTGCTGGCATCTTGACACACACAGACACACAGACCACTGGGAGTAAAAGAGAGAGAGTGAGAGAAACCAATTTATCTGTGACTTTCACCAAGCCTCTCAGTGACTCAGCGTGCATGTTTGCGAGTGTGTGTGTGTTCATGTCATCTTCGTATTTCACTATCACAGCTGCAGCCACCTGACTCTCCAAGTGACAGCATTTTATTAGGGGATTAATTAAATAACTCACAAATGTACTAAACAAGGAAATCATTACATAAGCCAACTTCATTTCTTACATTTCAGCTGACTGGGTTTTAAAAAGCATGCATGTTTTTCCTTATTTAAGGCCTCCAGTGCAGTTTACAGAGCAGTGACACAGTATTTGTTTTAATTCTGTACATTCATACTCATTTTCACTTTAATAAATGAAAGAAAGCAAGTGAGCGAGTGGAGAAAGGAAAGTGGTTGAGGAATGAAGTTTTCAAGCAGCAGTGGTGGGGCTCCTTAGACTAATGCACTGAGTGAGAACGTCTCACTTTTATGTGTTTGCATACCCATGTCCTGGCAATAGCAACTCAAATACAGATGGCATCGAGTGACAAGGCAAAGACCGCTCTGGGGTCATGTGATTGGCTTTTTGCCTTATGTGATTGGACAACAGCTGCAACGTGGAGAAGAGGGCACAAGGGTCTTACAGTGCCAGGAGAAACACACGCAAGCATGCAGACACATATTCACACACACACACACACACACACACACTCACAGACAAAAGTAATCCACGGGGTGTAAATGGAGCCTGAGTACAACCGCTCTGGGCATGTCTCAGTTTCTCTAGTGGGTTATAATCACTGTGCTTTGGAGAGAAGATCCTTTGAGACTTAGCTCAGCTGTTGAGGAACACTGCTGTTGTGCAAATTTCATTTCATTTCCCAAATCACAAAAAAGCACACTCCACAACAATTGCTTTAGCAGTATGGGTGGTTTTTGTTGTATTTGTCCATGTTTTGTGATATCTGCCACACCTACCACAAAAAAAGCTCCCATGAAAAGTGCTAAGGTCTACAGCACATGGTTTCTGATTTATCAATTTCATATTCAACCTAAAAAAGTAACCTATACTGCAAATGTATGAATGGGACACATACACATTGTAGTAACAAGTGTCACCGTGTTATCAGGGTGAACTGATTCCTTAAATGTTTAAACTGTATTGTTTAAGCCTGGTAAATTTCAAGTACATTCAGCAAATTCCAGTCTTGTTTCCTTTCTTTTGGCCATGGTCATGGACCCTCTTTGTGTATGGGTGTTTTGCATTAATTTTACCCATGGATGGTTTAGACATCCATTGGGCATAAATAGCAGCTGAAACTGAGCCTGAGAGCATTCAGATGAGGCAGGGGAGAAGAGAGTGAGAGACAGAGAGAAAGAAAAAAGAAAACATGAGAGGTAAATGTTTGCAGTGTCTGTCTGCCAGGTTTCATCAGCTCTATCCATCTTATAATCTCCACACTACATGAGCATGCACACACACACACACACAGATACACACACACATTCATGCATGTAAACACATACACACAAGGTCTCTCTCTCTCACACACACACACATGCTCACAGAGACTGGTGAATAGCGTTGAGAGACAAGTGGACAAGCAGAGTATTCTTCCTCCCATTCAGAGCAGCCGTTAGAGACCGGCTGTTGCCCAGGGCAACAACACTTTGCTGCGGATACGTACTGAATGTAAACATTCTCCGTCCCTCGCTCTCTCATTGGTCAAGAACAAAACCTGATTATTGCAGCGACAGAGACAGACAGACGGAGAAAGAGAGCGGAGAGTTGTAACAAAGTTTTCCACTGCTCCCTCTGAGAGTTTGCTCTCACAAAGACTCAATCGAACATCAGTTGTTTGTTTGGCTAGCCACTGTGGCGCCTCACAAAATAAACTGGCCTCGCACCACCACCCTGACACAAACTAGCCATTTCATGATGAACACACAAAGTGAGAATGACAGGGGGGCTACAGGCACTTGACAGAGCTGTTAAAACACCAAAATCGTCACTGTTATTAAAGTCACTTTGATTTGGGTCCTTGGATCACCCACAGACATTTCTCTCCAATCATTCAGTCAGAAAAGTCACAAAATAGAGAGAAACAGCCATCACAGTTTTACAGAGTCCAGGATAAATGATAATGACGTACTTGTTCCGTCCAATCAACAACCCAGTATCTAAAGATATTGAATTAATGAACGAAAATGTATATATTTGGGAAACAGGAACCAGAGAATGCTTGCTTAAAAGATTACTTAAAAAAGTAATAAGCTACCAGATTTGCTGATTGACTGATCGACTGTTTGACAAATGGTTTCAGCACATGTTAAGAAAGAATACAACTGAGGAACAAAAACATCTTTGTGTACACTGTATGTGTATATTGCCCTCCCTCGACACCTTCCCGCTACAATCTTTTTTTTTTTAGATTTGCTGGGCAAATATTTCAATTCTTCAATATGTTTTTCTCTTCAATAATGCATGGGAGAAACAGCACAGCTTCCTTCCTCTATAACTCCCTCTCCTGTACCTTGGTAGGCCTTGGTGTGTCCAGCGATAAGGTACTTGAGTTCGAAGCTGTAAGACTGCATCTTTTGCTGCGTCTCACTGCGAACAGCTGCCATGTAGCTGTCCTCCATCTTACTCGTACAGCAAGTGGGCCCAGGGTTGACACACACTCGGAGCGATTCATCTGAAAGACACAGATGCGGGAGATAGGTTCGGTCTGAGTTATTTCACCGTAGATCTACAGATATTTCCAGTGACAGAGAGGCTCAAACTCACCCAGCACAATGTAAACTTTTTCTTTGACCTTGGTTAAAAATGTTCGATGTTCATGTTTCTCATGATTAATAGAGACAATAACATATCTAATAAATATTTAATACTTCTCTAGAATAAATGTTCAGAATGAGTTCCAAAATTACATTTGTGTACTTGGGCTTCTCAAAAGACACTCAGAGTTTGAGATTTGTTTTTGTGAGCTTTATGCAAATACTTTTTCCTGTGTATTATCACTAAGTAACTCACCAAAACTAATCCGTCTTTTTAATCAGTTCAGTTTGTTAATCCATTTAGGGACCTGTAATCTAAAAGCATTTAGTGCACAAGGCTTTATGACTTCACAAAAATAATTTTACAATGAGCCTATTGGGACCTGACATGATGACATGCACAGTGGGCGACACTACACCACTCACACCAGAATATGTGTGTGTGTATGTGTGTGCGTGTGTGTCCGTGTGTGTGTGTGTGTGTGTGTGTGTGTGTGTGTGTGTGTGTGTGTGTGCATGATGTGCAGCAGTCTGACTTTGGTAGACTGCTGTAAGTCAAGCTGTCAAGCAGCTGACTGAGATCAAGGGAGAGAGACAGAGAGATGAGAGAAATGGGCCATTCACCTATGTCTGACCTGGCACACACACGCACACACACCTGTGTCAGATTTGAGCTATTCATATTAGCACTTGCTGACCATAGGATACATAACTGAGATAGTTGCTATTTATTGGTAATTGTATGTATTCCTCATTTGCAGTTAGGACAGCGGGTTGGTCGGAAGCCTGACTGCAGCCTGACAACAAGTCGTTTGTGGATCTTGTGCCAAGAATTTTTGGTGTAACTGGTATTTTCAAGCCCACTGATTAAACCTCAGGCTCAACTATCCATCAGGAATTTTCAGTGGATAGTTTAGTAGAAATTCCACAACATTTCCAGAACCACGTTTCTTTGTTTTTTCAGCTTAAATCAGGAAACAAAATCACTCTCTGTGACAGCACAGGGAGTGGTTCATGTGTTCAATCAGGTGCAGGACGTGTCCATGCACGTCTTCGTCAAGAAGAAAACGGTCAATCACCTGATTATAATGACATTTTTCTGAAGCTGATTCATCCATGGCCCACAGTAGATCAATGAATGCCAGACCAAAAGACCCAGAGACGCTCAAAGCTGGTGAAAAAATGCTGCTGTCGTAACCATCTATAATTAGCCGACAACTCTGCCAAAGATTGCTAAGGTCACCACAGTATATTGCTAACTAGCTGTCAACAATCACAAATACAAGGCATACTGCCAGTCAGCGCAGTAATAACACTAACATCATAGAAATATAACAATGCTTTATTTGGTTACTTTCTGTTCCTGCAATTTTGGGAACAGTTAAATGAATTTAACACTGACCTTTCTCTCTCTTGCAGCTGCTGCATGAATATTTTACATTATCACTTACTGTAATTATCACAAGGATAGCTTTCAAGTTATGTTGAGGTTGCAAGGACCACCTAACTGTGTTTTGTTTTTTGGGTGCAGTTTTGGAGAAAAGGATGATCTCCCACTCAACAATTAGGACATGGTTGCACACTTGCAACAGACTGCAGGTCAGTAATACTGTACAAAGAGACTCACTTAAACTAGAAAAAAAAATCTAAAATGGGCATTCATATTTAGAAAACAGCATCATTAACACAGCCACTTATAGCCAGGCATGCTTTCAATAGATCTATATGAGCATTCCATGCTATTTAGATTAGTTTTCAACAGAAATAGCCTCTCTCCATTAGGTGCTGGCCTATGCGGCTCAGTGATGATCTCTAATATCTGGAATTTGGCCCTGCATTTTTAAAGCTATGGGGGTAAACCCTTTGAGGGCTACATGACACAATCACACCAGTACAATCAATACTACTGTGGTTAGTAGTGATCTTATGTATTTCCAGTGGTGAATGAAGTATTTGGATACTTTCCTTAAGTTAGGAATTCTTAAGTACATTCAAAATCTACATTATACATTCAAAATCTCTTACATAAGTAAAAGCACATAGTTATTATAAGTCAAAATGTACTTGAATTAATGTAAAAGCAGTCACTAAGCAGAAGGATGCTCCTACTAAAAAAACAATAAAATAGTTATCAGACAAATGTAGTTGAGTAAAAAGTCAATGTATTCCCTTAGAAAAGTTTGGAGTCTAAATTAAAAGTAGAAAAAGTAGTTTGGCTACTTCAAAAATGATACTCAAGTACAGTGTATACTCAGTAAGTCTACTTTGTTTTAACCAACTATTTCATGTTTCTTTTTAAAACTTATATAGAAATTTCTAAGATAATACTTCCAAAGGGACTGACTGACCTGTTCCCGGTTTGTCTGGCACCAGCTCCACGGGGCCTATTTGGCGCATCATGTAGGCTGTCTTCACCTCATGACAGCTGTCTGCATCGGCTGATCTACAGCCGGTCTCCGGTAGAAAAACAAAATAAAGCAAAATCACCCAAAACAAGTCCACGTTTTGTAAGGCTGCACGGAACATCGCAACATCTCAGTCTGAAGATAGAGACTCTGGATGTTCAGTATGAATTCCTAAGTGTTCCGCACGGTGCAGTGTGACTGAAAACTTCATCTGCAGCCAAGTGAGTCTGTCTGGAGCCCACTATCAGGCTCAGCGCCCTCCTCCTCTCTCTGACTCTCTCACTCACTTCAGCTCAATTACTTAATTGACATGTGCACCCACAGTACTTTCTAAATACAGCTTCGTCTGAGAACGCGTGGCTGTTATTAAAGAACTCATTGCAATGTTCACAATAACTTACTGCAGTTAAGAAACTGAGAACACAATGGGAGCGTGTTTGTCAGAACAATCATAAGGAATTAATTTACTTACATTTCCCCATACGCTATAGGGCTGTACGTTTGTTTATTTATTTATTTATTATTGCAGTTATATGTCTCTCATTTTAAAAAGCTGCTGCATCAAATCTATTAAACTTAACTATGAGTGAAGCGTAATCAGAGGAAAACACGGCTTAAAATGGAACGTGTGCGCCACCTGCTGGTCACTCTGGGACATAGCAGCCATTTTGACGCCTCGTGATAAAATGATTGCGGTCCATGTTGACATGACTCAGGCTGCCAATATTCTGATCTACCACTTCCCAAAGATTTTCTACTGGTTTCAGATCTATCTGGTGATTGGGGAGGACACTGAAGTTCAATGAACTCATCATGTCACAAAACCAGTTTGAGACAACTTTTGCTTCCTGACATAGAGCATGATCGTGCTGGAAGTAACCATTAGAAGATTGTAAACTGTGACCATATTTTAGTTTTTACTATGCTAAAATTATTTTGCAGCTTTAGTTTGTAATTACTTTATCATATCTTTTTTTCCGTACAAGACACAGCAACACCTTATGAAATAGGCTCATGGTATGGATAACAGTACCAGTGTATGCAAGTACAGTTCTAATGATTAGTTCATTGATTAGTGGAATAGTGGAATGTGTGTGTGCGTGTGTGTGTGTGTGTGCGTGCGTGTGTGTGTGTGTGTTTAACTTTTATTTAATTAAAGGATCCGGATGCTTCTTACACCACAGTTTAGGACTTTCGTTAATCCAAAAGTACTCTGATAACGCCATACTGGTGTGTTCCGTTCGAATGACGTTGTAATTTATTTCCCATGAGCGGTGAACGCACCATGATACGTGCTGCGGCCCCTTTAAATTCAATCTCCCGCGTTCCAAGTTAGGCGGAAATAGAAAGCCTTCTTTTCTCTATTTAAGCGCGCCAACAAAGACTCACACGGGAGGTCTTTCTGTACTTTATTCACTGCACACCAGACCCCTCGTTTAACTCTCTCCATCGGTTTTTACCGCCGTCCCGAAAAGATGCCAGAGGAAACGTCCGCCGCGTCCAGCTCTGGGAGGTAAGAGTCGCTTGTCACTGCCACTAAAGCATACGCTGGGAAAACACGGCTAGCTAGCCGTTAGCCCCGTAGCTAATGTTGACGACTGAGCGTGTTTAGTGTCAGCTGCAAGATATCTAAGATTATACAAACGTGCAGCCAGTGTGTGTCAATGTTAAATAAGCAGCATAGTTAACAGCACCTGATGGTGGCTGCTGACGCTGTTACCGAACAGCAGTCCCCTCAGCTAGTTGGCTAACAGTCATACGGCGCTAACAACAATAAGCCGTGGCTAACATCTCCGGACGTAAACTCAGTGAGTCAACAGTAAAATTAGGGAGTGTCGACCGTGGTTGTACTTCAGGTCAGGAAACTTGTTTTTGACGTTGACTTAACTGAAGTTTGAACATTTGCAGTGTGGAGGAGAAGCCGTGCTCATCATCGTCAGCTGCAGCAGACAGGTGAGTGTCCGCACGGCAAACAGCGCTGCATCTGCTCACGGTGTTAAACGCACAATATGCACGCGTCTTTTTCTTTTCCCCAAAAAGTTTTTATTAGTCAAAATAAATTCCATTTCTTAACTGCACAAACTGGTAATTACGGCTGATTTTTATGTAAGGTAGAACAAAATGGAAAGGTAAATTATCATAAAAAGAGAAATTAGGTAACAGTAAAGTTAACTGCAGATTGAATTGTCTGAACAGATCTGTTTTCGAAAGTTTTTGGTCATTTTGCAAACACTCCTGATTTTGATGAAATTTTGTTAATGAAAATATGTAAATTCATAAAGGAAAAGACTGCTTTTCATTTACACACTAATCTTTTAGAAAAGTGAAATATTTGAAGAAGTTCCCAGTATAATATCACATTAAAAACTGTCAATCTTGGTTTTTACATTCACTCCTGTGTCACAGGTACTGTGAAGTTTATAATGCTTTAAGTGATAAGTCAAACTTATAATTTGGCCTTAAATTACAATGGAAGAAGCGATGAGTGGTTTAGTTTCATAAAAGTACAGTTGACATCAATGTGTGTGTGCGCCTTTCTTTTTCTGCAGCTCTGTCGACGTCATGGAGGAGGCAAAGAAACTGATTGGCACAGGGAACAGACATCTAGTGATGGGAGATGTTGTCTCTGCTGTCAGCGTTTTCCAGGACGCCTGCAGCATGCTGTGAGTACTTGTATTGTATTGAGTCTGAAGTGCTTATTGAAATGAGTTCAGATCATAACCTCAGCTGGTAGTTGCATTCCTGTAGCGTGGTTTTGATCATGTAATATTAAGCTGTACTTTTGACCTTCTCAACAAAACATGCTCCATTCAACGCCTGTGTGTTGTCTTTCTGCCAGGGCTGCAAAGTATGGAGACACTGCAGATGAGTGTGGTGAGGCCTTTTTCCTATGTGGGAAGTCCCTACTGGAGCTTGCCAGGTTGGTTAAATTGCTCCCTATGAAAGTTCAATTTTTATTTTGTACTGTATGCAAGGTGATGTTACTGATTTTTAAGAAAAAAAAAAAAAGTTGATGATGCATTGCTTTATGATAATTATATTTGATTTGTGTGGTATTTTCCTGAGCCAGGATTCAGTCTAAAAGTTTGGATTGGTTGTAGAAAGGCAAAGTTCTGACTAGAAACTGTTAAATCGGGTTCTGAGTGAAAAATTTTGTACTTGGATACTTTACGCTTAATTTGTAAGCAGTACCTCTCGTCTCTTTGGATAACCTGATGGTCTACATTTTCTTTTTTTTTTTTTTTTTAAAGGATGGAGAACAGTGTCCTTGGTAATGCCCTGGAGGGAGTCCCAGAAGAATCAGAGGAAGAGGAGCAGCCTAGCAATTCAAATATTGAGAGTGCAAACAACCTTGATGGTCAGTATCTTAAATGTTTTTGAGTATCATTCAGGGTTTCCTGTTTAAGGGAACAGGATATGATTACATTCCCCTACTGGGAAAACAGATAGCCTAAGTCTCAAACCCCAGCTCACAAAATATGATTTGAAGGACCTCGCTGCCTACATGGGCTACAGTTTAGTGTTTCTAGATTTCATGCACTTTAAACCAGAGTATAAGGGTCAGTGTGGCTGACTTCTATTAGTTGACACATCAATAGAGTATCATACAGCAACATGGCATTGGAATACACATTTCACACGGTGAACATAAGCTGACCTATCAGGCTAATGTCAGTGTCAGGGGAAAAAAAAACAAACTCAATTTGGGATGTACATATTCTGACACAATTTCCGGGCTACAAGCTGCCAACTTTTTCACACGCTTTGAACCCTACGGCTTAAACAATGATGCGGCTGATTTATACATTTTTACGAGCTAACGAGCTTCATGCCGCCAAAACATTTAGCCTCACATCAGACCACGCTTCCTACGCTTCTTGCGCACACCCTCTTCATGGAATACACATGAAGAAATGCCTATGATACAGCTTTTAAGCTAAAAGCAATCGACCTGACTGTCGAAAAAGTGTATATATATATATATATATATATATATATATAATTTATTTATTTTTTTAACCAGCCGTTTTAATGCCGTGTGACAGGCACCGTTTGGCGAAAAAAGCATTTATTAAAAGTAAAAAAAAAATTGGCGTACCATCTTTCTGTGTAAATATCATGTTACAACGTAGACACCTGCGGCTTATGGACAAGTGTGGCCTATATGTGTACAATTTTTATTTTTTATTTTTAAATTTAGCAGGTGCGTCTTATATTTTGGTGTGCTCAATGGTCCGGAAATTACGGTATTAAGAAATCATTTCTCATATGATACTGTGGTGCAGAAAAAACTAGAGATGAGCTACGAATGCAGGTCTATGATGCAATGGCCGTGCAGGAAGAGACTGAGGCAGCCAACATCAAGCTGAAGTCTGAAGATGCAAAGAGTACTGCTGAGATGAAAAAAGAAAATGGTGTGTCCCTGGTCAAACATGTGAATGGATCAGAGAAAGCCTTAGAATGCCCCGTGAATGGGGAAGAGAACAGTTCAGTCCAGGAAGCTACAGTGAGTGGAGCTGAGAAGACCCCATGTGCTCCTGGGAACGGTGTGGGGGAAAGTCCTGCTGGGTCTCCTAGGAAGGAAACTGTAACTGAAAAGGTACAAGTTGTTAAAGAGCAGAATGGGCAGGCGACCGAGGCAAAGCCAGAGGATGGGAAATCCAATCCAGAGGCTGAACATAACACGGAGGAACCACAGGGCAGTAGGTCTCAGAATACAGAGTACTGTTGGTGTGGATGGGTTGAGCACAAGCTGGGTGTTTCTTAATATGAAACGGTCAACATTAACAGGTGACAGGGAAATCACTGGAGCAAGTTTTTGTCCATTTTTGTGCATATTTACATTCAGTTTCTGCTTAAGTCACACTACAGAAATGTGAGTATCCAGCTCTGTGTAATTCTACTCCTGCTGCTGCTTCCACAGATGATGATGACGATGAGGATGACGAGGATGACGACGATGATGATGAGGATGGGGAGAAAAACGGACAGGATAAGGTGAGTTCCCATAAATGGAAGTCTTTATGGGTCTTTAATTGTGAATATATTCCTTGTTTTTTTGTTTTGTTTTATTTTTTTTTTTAATGTTTGCCTTCCTTGCCTTAGGAAGAAGATGAAGTTGGGAATTTGCAGTTGGCCTGGGAGATGCTGGAGGTGGCTAAAGTCATCTATAAAAGGTAAGAACAACACTTCAGGCTGAAGTTGTTTGTTTAAGGACAAAGGCACAAAGTCTAGTACATTGTTACTTTAAAAAAATGATGATGATGATCTGGTTACCTGCATACAAATCCAGAATTCATCTTATATTATCATTCATTCCCACAGAAAGGAAGGCAAAGATGAACAGCTGATGGCAGCCCAGGCATATCTGAAACTTGGAGAAGTCAGTGCCGAGTCAGGTACGCTTCAAGCAGCACACTGAATTTAAGAGGACGGACTTGTCACTTTCACCTTCTCCCTCGTTTTTCTGTGAATTAAACCGCTGACATTATTCTGCCATGGCTTCTTGTGGAGTCTCAGATTGGGCCCCTCACAAAATGTAAACACTAAGATTCTGTTCATCACCTCTCTAATAGTTTGTATGTATCTGTCCATTGTGCATCGTTTGAATGTATTCGTCATCACTAGTGTGGCAACTAGTTCCACTGTTTCTTTGTTCTAAAATGCCCCAATCTAGAAGAACTAAATGTGTTCCATTTCCCAGGTAACTACCCTCAGGCGCTAGAAGACTTCCAGGAATGTCTTGCCCTGCAGCTGAAGCACTTGCCTCCCCACAGTCGTCTGCTGGCTGAGACCCACTACCACGTTGCCACCACCCTGTGCTACATGGACCAGTACAGCCAGGCCATCCAGCACTACAACAGCTCCATAAAAGTCATCGAGACCCGCCTGGGTAAGGGTTTGTTTGTCTGGTCTGTTTTCAGAGCTGTGGCCTTGTTGTGTGCAAAACCTTGAGTGCTAACTCATTTATAGATAAGAATGAAGGGTTGACTGGCAAGTGGTTGGAAGAGTGTGGGCATCACTTTGGAAAATATGTTTGAGCATAAGTTGAACATAATGGCAACAGACTGCGTTGATCCACGTTGCTCTGTTTACTCTTCTTTGTCATGCTTTTGTGTTGATCCCGTTGTGTGTGTGTGTGTGTGTGTGTGTGTGTGTGTGTGTGCGCACAGCCATGTTGCAGGAGGTGATAGATGCAGCAGAGGGAGCAGATGGGGCAGCAGAAGAGAAGAATGAGATGGAGGAGCTGAAGCAGCTTCTGCCTGACATCAGGGAAAAGGTGGAGGATGCCAAAGAGAGCCAGAGAACAGCCAGCACCGCCTCCCAGGCCATCCAGCAGACACTAGTGAGTACACAGGACAGCAAAGAATGATACGGTGTGCCAGGGTTTAAACACACGACCGTGCCAGGTCGAACGACATACAAATTGCTATCTTGGCTCTGGGTAATTGACTGACTTCTTGTAGGGCGGTGCCTCAACCTCATCAGCATTCCTATGTGAAAATGGGGGGCCCTCATCTTCAGCAGCATTTGCAACAGCCAGCCAGGTAAGGACATTGCATTGGTTCATATAAAGCTACCCACACCCCACACCCCCAAACAAAAAAACCAAACATTTCTGTTCCAGATTCCAGTAAAATCATCTGCCAGCACCTCATCCTCCAAAGCAGTCTCAGACATCTCCCACCTCGTCAGGAAAAAGGTGAGACCAACAATATCTTCTTGCCAGTGTCCATTAATCATCTTGATCACTGTCAATTTTATGACACATCAGATGTCGAAGTCCAGCCAGAATTTGACTGATTCTACAGCTTTTCTTTGTGTGTGGGTTTGTTTTTTGTTTTTTTTCCCCCTGCTGGGCAGAATCAAAACTCATATTGATCATGTAATAACTGCTGAAGGAATCAAAACCTTCACAAATGAGTCCATACTGGAACTGTAATCTGTATATTAAAACTGACAGTGTACCACTGCCTGTATGCTGTGAGGTCTGTGTGCTTGCCTGCTTTGGTTGTAGGGCTGTGGTTAAGCTGATGTGCCTTTGTGTGACCTGTGCAGTGACTGAAGTGACTTGTGTTGGTTTCTGTAGTGTAGTTGTGGCATGTGTGTGGGTGACTGCATAGTGGTAGAGCTTTAAACCCAGCTAGCTTTTGTGCATGATTCATGAAATTATGTTTGCGTTCTTGACATAACTGTAATTGGTGATGGCTGCTCATGTCAGGTACGGTTTCAGTTGCGCTGCTGTAAATGTCAACCTGAGAGGCTGTTTGCATTGAATGCAGTTGTGTACAGAAGCCTTCAGTCTTCTCTTCCTCCCCCTTGTCCTGGTCTTATGTTTCTACACAGAGGAAACCAGAGGAGGAGAGCCCAGTAAAGGACACTGATGCTAAACAAGCGAAACAGGAAGCCACAGTTAATGGCAGCGGTGACTCTAGTGCCAGCAACGGCAATGGAGTCCAGGAGGGAAAATCACAGGAGGCGAGTGATAGGCTTATGCCTTGTACACTGATATGTTTGAACAACGGCACTCGAAAGACTGCGTTGTGACGATGCTGCCCAGCCTAAATGGAGGGGACAGCCTAACAAACAGTAGTTACCATTTGCTTCGGTTTCTGGTGGCGATCCAGTCATATCTAATTTAATACGGTTTCAGGTTGTCAGTAGTTTTAATGTCTGATGTTACACTCTGCATGTATGGAGAATCTATCTCTTAAAGCCACATCAGAACTGCAGAAATGCCAACTTGGATGTTGGGAGGAGTTGTTAAACATGATGAAACTGCATGGGATAAAACTTGTCTTGGATCTTTTTTTTTTTTTTTTTTTTTTTTGTTAAAAACCATACCAGGTATAAAGGTGACTAGAATTTACAGCTAAACTCACTTTTTCAAACCCCTGGTGAGTGGCTTTCATCTGTATAGAACCAGACAATACTGTTCATTCACAGAGGACCTCTAACTAGAGGCTTAGCATCAGCTGTTACTGCTGTTCTAATACTGCCTTTTAATTGTCAGAGTGGTCTCTAAGCAAATCATCTATTTGCATTACTTGAGGTCCACAACTGTCTGTATAAATTGTCTGTGTGCAGTTTGCAAAATGTAACAAGTTGTTTTTGTAACAAGTGTTTAAGTTGTAATTATAGAGAAAACTGCAGTGTTGAGAGCTCTTACAAGAGCCATACACAGCAAACCGGCAATCTGAAAATGTGTTGAAGAGGCCATTGAGAGCTGTTAAGTGTGTGTTAAGTATTTTATTTTTGTTTTTTTCCTTTGTGTCCTGCAGCCTGCCAACCAGTCAGCCTCTGTTGAGTCTTCAGCGTGACGGTCCACGTCTCTTTCCTGATCTTCAATACCAGCACAGCATGCCTGTCAAGCCCCTCTCCACCTTCAACAATTTTGTTTCTGTAAATAAGATCCATTTTCATAGATTTGTCTGTCCAGTTTTGTATACTTGTAGTAAAAAACAAAAAAAAGAATAAAGAATTTGCAGATGTAAGTTTGTATCACCACAGTTTTTTTTTTTTTAAGACTTTCTGGGTACTTTAAACTTGATATTGTTGTGACTTGGCCAAAAAAACACCAGATGCTGACTGCAGCTGTTCCTGTTACAAGAAATGAAACGTGCTGATAGTTCAGTGAGCATGCTGCTTTCCAAATTTGAATATTTTGTCACTTGTATTAAGTTAAACTTGGGTTAATGTGTTTGATGTATTCATACATCAAACATATAAATAGTTAACATAAATTGAGAATGTCTAGAATTGGGTTTTGCCACAGGAATTAATTTATATTTAGTTTAAATATGTATATTTAGTGCTACAGTCACATGAAAATCTGCAATTATTGTCAAGTACTTCAACTCTTTATGTAAATATGTTTCTGGTTTTCTTAGAATCTAAGATACTGAAGGTAGGTCAAAGAAAATGACATTTGCAAACATCACCAGCTGCTGGAGGAGCATTTGTCACCATTCTGACATTTTACAATGATTTGATGCAGAAAATCATTATTTTAATTGATCAGTATTTAGCTGCTGCTGTAAAATATACCATTTTGACACTAATGGGCCCTTTTGGCAAAATGTACAATTAAAATTTAAAACGACATTGTTAAAATCCCAGTGCTCTTTTTTTTTTAGTCAATGTCCTGCTTCACATTCATCTAAGACATGTCTTGCATATCTGGGATTTTACTCTTGAACCTGCATGTTTCACCTACAACAAAAAGAAGGTAAATGCCTTCATTGTCTTAAAACACTTCCACACAGTAATCAAAGCTTGTAAGGGTAACATTTGAGGTATCTGCTACATCCTCATTGGAGAGATGATTTCTACATGGCTTGTTTGTCTCTTTCAACTCGGACTGGCTTCGTCAGTGGGTGGAGGGTTTCTGTGATTAGTTGGGGTCAGCAGGGAAGAGAGCTCATCCACTCCTGTGGGCTGTGGAACTGAAACTGGCAGAGCTGCATTTCTGTGGACAGTCACAGGAAGAGAGGACACCTGTGTGGAGATGTGCGAAACACCGTCATATTAAAAAAAAAGGTTATCTTGTGTATGACTATAAAATCCATTAGCTAGAAATGCTTCTAGTAAAGAACAGCTAAATTCACTTTTTTTGTTTGTTTTGTTTAACTGGACTCTAGCAAGTCCCATCTTAACTTACCACAGCTGGATATTTATAGTGCCTGGTGCTGGTGGGGTCGGGTTTTACAAGGGTCTGCACCTCTCCATCTCGGCCATTGACCAAACGTACACACAGCTCCATCTTGCTCACCTGAAGTTTACAGGAACACTTACAGTCAAGCATGCAGTGTAACTGACCATCTACCTAAACCAAAAAGGCCATATAAAATCCACTCAGATTTGTGCCTGAATATAACACCTCATGAATAACTTACATTGCAACTGCACAGTGCTGCTTATATAGTAACTGCTGCATACAGGGGACCTTAATAACTCTTGGTAGTCTTTATACCTGGGGTATGGAGTTGAGCTGAGCAATGCTTAGTGAGGGTTTAATAGGCAGGCTGCGCACTGGCACCCTCCAGTGGCCACTGCGGAGCTGGTGGTGTTGAGAAAATAAAAAGTTTTAACATATAATCCAGTATTCATTTAATGGGTCAGTTATACATATGGTTAAACTGTTCATATGTACAAAAATAGCAGATGGTTTTAAGATCATTTTAGACATAGACTTTAGTATGATCATCTCTGATAGATTAAGAGTAAACTCTGCCAGATGGTGCAATCAGTTTCCTAAATACCCCTGCAGGTGCGGAGGTTTCAGCATTTTGTCTTGAATTTCTAAATGTTATTCAAAGGCAAGTGGACTTGTTCGAGGTTCTTTCACCTCTCATTCAAAAGGCCTCCTCAGTTCTAGCTGAATGGTGGGGAGTCCAGGTATTTTCCTTCTCGTGGGGTCGTTATCACCTTGAGAGTCGTTGAGGTCACATGTGAGTCATTAGGGTCACACAAGTCCTGGTGTGAATGGATGTTGAGCTGACAGGGAACAGATGCACCAAAACTCCTCTGTTGAGTGAAAGTTGTTCCAGTTTGACCTAGATGGTTTCTTTCTTTTAAACAAGAAACAAACAGAATGACCTCTTCATGAGTGCATGGTACAACACAGAAGAGCCAGCTACTCAGGTCAGGACTCAGCAGTCCACATACACCTGAAGGATAAGGGGCACTCAATCAAGGGCAGGCTAGCTTTAAACAAGAAGTCCATCTGCCTTCAAATCAATCCATAGGATATTTGGCCAGAGAAGAAGGATGATTTGACTCTCAAGGCCTTAATGACCAAACAAGAAGGTAAATACCTGAACTACCCTACCAGTCAGTTAGAACTGAAGAAGCCTTTTGGGTGAGAGGTGAAACGTATTCAAGAACCTCAAGCAAGTCCAGTTGCCTTGGTATAACGTTTAGAAATGCTAAGACCTGGATTGAGAATCTTCACGTTTTGTATTGAACTGAATAAAAAATTATGATTTAGACCCACAGCCATTATATTGTTTAACTGTACAGTCAACAGATAAAAACATCCTTAACACCAGGGCATTACAAATTCCAATTAGTGTAGAATCAATTTTAATATATAATGTCAATTGAATGGGCAGGTGGACCTGGTTGTATTGATCAAAGAGTTCCAGTTGTGTCCAGCCACAGGACACCAGTTTGAAGACCTCCTGGTTATAAACATCCAGATCTCTTGCTGCTTGCACCTCCACCACCAGACAGAGGGAGGGAGACGGCTGGATCCTACACACGAGAAGGTTATTTTAAATGTATGTAAGTAGAAACCACAACATGCTAACTGCAGCTGAATGCTATGGTTTTGTGATAATGAGACCTGACCTCCGCTCAGGAGCATTCATTCTTCAGTGTTTATACCCCCTTGAAATAATGCTGTACTGCTTTATACTATGGGTCAAGGTTGTCTCAATACTTGGATGTGACAACAACCAGATAACAGAGATTTTTCTGATTTCAGAAGTGTATTTCCTTCTGACCAAACCAAATTTTTTTTGTGCCATTTTCTGCCCTGTTCCGAACTCTATTTAGTCCAGTCACCTCACTGCTTCGTCTCCTTAAATGCTAATCAGCAAAGCTCTTCCTCTCTAGCTTGTGCCCCTACCTTGGTACAGGCTGTTTGATTGACAGGAGGGCACAGTTTCCAGGTGGGAGGCTGTGGGTGTGAGGCAGGGACTCTGCCGGAAAGCACTGGACGGGGGGCAGTGGAGTCGGCGGTCCCACTTCCAGACCTTCTGAGTAAAGAGCTGCTACCAGATGCAACGCCTTCTGAGAGGCATCAACTCCCAGAACCAGGTCAAAGAAAACCACGAAACCAGCTCTGAAAAACCAGAGGATGTTGAATTTAATTAATTAATTAATTTAATTCAGACATGTAAATGGCCTGTTGGATATATAAGATCG
>JBBMJY010000022.1:18194093-18214091 GCA_037833715.1 Toxotes lorentzi
GAGAGAGAGAGAGAGAGAGTGAGATAGATGTGGATATATGTTTATGGATGGTGTGGATAAGTAAACTGACGCAGGGTCATAGGGGGCTGGACCCAGCGAGTCCAGTGGGTCCATCATGCATCTTCCTGATGGAGAGGGGAAGTACTTCTCCTGAAACTGATGGAAAGATGGAAAGTTTTTATTCAGTCATGACAAACCCGGTAAATAAATGATTACATTTATCTAGAGACTCAAAATGGCTGCAAACCCAGACTTCATATACACGTTCGACTGAAATGACAAATAATGTACCAGTGAAAGAGGTGCATGAATGTGAGTCTTGCTCTGGAGTGGGAGTAGATGGGGAGGTGGAGGAGGCTGTCTGCAGGGCCTGGGAGCTTCTTTGCTTCTCTCCATCTCTGCCTGTAAACCGGCAATCTGCTGGAGATTCTCCCTCTGACTCAGCTCTAGCTCAGTCATCGCTGCTGCCGCAGAACACACAAGCACAAGATATCCTAACAGCAAACATGTATGACTACTACTGACCCTTATATGTTTTTACAACGGTATTTACTCAACTAAGACGGCTTTCACGCATTTAATCAACTGAAACATGAAACCCACTGACTTCCCCTGGTGTCACCCTGAGGTTGACATTTGTGGATTTGAGTTAAGTGCCTCAACAAATATTGGATGGATTGCCATGAAATTTGGTAGAGAAGTTCATGCCCCCATCAGAGTGAATCATAAAAACTTTGGTGATCTATTAGCATTTAATTCAGCACCATTTTCATGTCAGCTTAGTGCTGTTCGGTGCTTTTGTACATGACCAGATACCTGCAAAACTGACATTGTCATCAATCTCACTTGAACTTTGTGTTCACACAGCTCAATAGTTTGAGCAAACTTAAACAGTGAACCTGCTTTTCATTGTGGGCATGCTGGTATTTTGACATTAGCATTTATCTGTGCCTAAGTACAGTCTCAGAGATGCCAGCATGTCTGACTCTTAGACTCTTAGTCTTGTTACGTAAACAAAACTAAAAAGTGCATGATTTTCAGACTTGCTTGTTTTAAAACCACGTAACTGTATGGAACTACATTCAAACAACTATCCATGATTTCATATAGATTTGTTAGAAACAGTAAAAATAAGAACTTCATTATGAGGACTGTCCAACCTTCACAGTCATGGTTTCTCCTTCTGGCCAGCTGAATCCTGAGGATCTCCTCCTCCAGTCTCTGGTTCTCCTGCTCCAAAACCAGCAGCTCCCACCTCGGACCCCACTGAGGAGGCCTCTCTTCTGGATACAAGGATAACCATGATGTGGCTCAGACCAAAAAGGTAGTTCACCCTCAGTTTTATGCCCTAAGTGTGTGCCTGTTACATCCTGCCCACCTATATCCTGCTTTAATCTTGTGTGTGGTTTCTATTTTTCCTGTATTATTTTGAAATCACCTGTCTTTTTGTTTCTATGGTAGTTTTACTTCCTGCTCTTGTGTGGGTTTCCCACCTTTGTGATCGCCTGCCCTGCTCCGATTAGTTTCACCTGTTCCTTGTTACCTGTTGTCTTCTTTGTGTATTTAGCCTTTATGCTCCCCTCACTTTGTGAATTCCCTTGCATTCCCCATGTGAAGACTCCTGTTGACTGCTCTGTTTGCTTGCTTGCCTGCCTGCCTTTCAACTCATCTGTCTGGTTATCCACCCATCTGCCTCTAAGCCTCATTTTGTCCATTAAAATATCTCCACCTCATCAGCCTGTCTTTGTGCGTCTGCATTTCGGTCCTTTCCCTTGTTGTGCCACTGGCCGCCCTGACAGTGCCGAGTTTCGGAATCACCATCATTTGTTGCCTCTGGACACAATTCTCCAATTCAGTGTTTGTTTTGTTTTCATTATGTTTTGGGTTCTATCACTGATTGTGTGCAGCTGTGTTGACAGAGTCATACAGTGACAAGCACTACGTATTTTCTCTTCGTCATCACTCTCGTCATTCTTACTCTTCTTCCTGTTCTTTGCTGATGCTGCTGGTTGGTTCTTCTCCAGACTTCGGGCTTCTGCGTGCAGGTCAATCATCTGTGCCACAATGGCTGGATCTGACCCACCTGACTCCATGTATGCTTTTCGCAGGGCTCTGCAACAAAGAGACCTGATTTACTCTCATATAACCGGGCAGCTCAGTCAAACTAATTCATATTCACATGCAAACAACCTTATTTTTATTGTGACAGCCATACAAAGAAGAAAAAGAAACTGAAAAGAAAATCAGCATTTGGTCTTGTTTTATCCTTCCAGTTGTTTTTAAAATCAACTGAGTGCAGGTATGTACGTTATCTGGGTAGAGAGAGGGCCGTCTACAGAAGAAATGAGCTTGTAGTTGTCATGATGCATCATTTCTTTCTTGCCTGGATCAGCAGGTACAGAGACCTTTTGTGCACTGAACAGAAGAAAACAAAAACACAGTAGATCATCCAGATTAGATCATATTGTGACGTCTATGGAAAGTCTCTCAGCCAGAAACCACCCTACAATACAAAATTCAATTTATTCTAGCACAAATGTTGCACTAAGGAACTACCCGGGCATAATAAAATACATAATTGATGCTCTGAGTCATACAGCAGCCAGGAAATGGCAGATTGAACGGAATATTCCTCTTGTTGCCAGAGCACTGCAGAATCGGAACTTTTCCTTTAAATACTACACAAGCATCTGGGCAGAAATAATTCACCTTAACAAACAACTCTTTGTTGTACCTGTGCTGTTGTCAGCACGGTTAGTGGTAGAGACTGAAATAGTGGGATGCTCATTGACATAATAAATTCCCTGGCCCCTTACCCTAACCTTAACCATTACAACTGAATGTCTAACCTTTAACTAAACCCAAATATAACCTGAATAATAAAACCAAGTCTCAACCCTTAGAAGTAGTCTCTGCCCGTGGGGACATCCACACACGCATGCATACACTTACTGTAATGCACTAAGATGTTCAGCAAGTTGCTGCAGTGTTTCCTCATTCCTCTCCTCCTGCTCTCTGAGCTCCATCAGCAGACTCTCCAGGTGGGTTGTGTTGCTTTGCTCAGACAGGACACTTACCTGATGGGCCAGCTCTGACACAGACACACACAGTCTAAGTGCAATCTCTGACACTGAATGAATTGAATGATGAATCCTCAACATAGAATTTCACTCAAAGGCAAGAAGGAGATATTTGGCTTCTACTGTCTCAAGTGGCTTATTGCATTTGTTCCTCACCATCTCTTTGCTGCTCCAGCCGCTGGTTGTGAGCATGTATCAGGGCCAGTTGGCGTTCATGGAGCATCGCCATTTCCCTCATCTCCCTCAGCCTCTCACTGTGACCCAGATGACGCCCACTCGCCTAAAGACCATGTTTATAAATGGATAGATTTTATGCACAGCATTGCTCCTTAAATTTGTTACACTCCGGAGCAAATAGATTCATTTCTTCTGTCACTTGGAGACCGAGCATCATTAAAATGTGCTCTTTTCATGCACCCATCTTCAGCCAGAGTGACCTGTGACTCATTCTGACGCCACTGACTAATGATTTGGTCAATTATTAAAGAGCTTTCACAATTCAGAGCAAATGTGAGCACTCTTAGTACCTTGATATGCATTAAAGTGTTAATCACATGCCATACATGCTGAATTGTACAGTGAGGGCAAAAAAGAAAAAGATGTATAGAGGCCCACCTCAGTATCTGTGGTCCTTTTTGACCAGATTGGCAGATTTTCTTCAATGGACATCCTCAACTTGTGAAACTGAAAGTCAGAGGAAAGAAATCATGTTGTGTTCTATCTTAATGTAATAAAAGCCAATAAAAAATATTACATACAAATACTTGCATATGTTTGTTATATTTGTTACGTATGTTATATTTGTGTTTCTATATTATACCCTACATGCTTCCTTCTTGAAAATTGCTCTTTCAGTGTGTCTTGACTGACATAATCATATTCAAACATGAATTCTTAATCAAAGACCATGAAATGCCTGCAATGCTCTTACATACACAAAACTGTTGCACTGAAACCTCTACCCCTCTTGGGTTCTCATGAGTCAGGTTGATTTTCTTTACAACACAACGTATACCGTTGGGCTGTATCTGAAAAAGTCTCTTGCATAATAAAACAATACTGGCTCACTGGGAACAGAGGATGGATGGACATGCTCAGTGTGTTTTATGTGTCGACTTTGCTGTCGTGCAGAATGAGTGAAGTCTGGTCGGTGCAGTGGCTCAGTTTCACCTCGTCGGTCAGATTTTGTAGAGCAGCACGCTCTGTCTTACTGGTCACCAGTTTGTCTTCTGCTCTTCCTGACTTTGGCTCAGCTTCAACACTCCTCCACCTGATGATGTTCTGTCGCTGACCTCTCATCTACACACCCAAACACAAGGAAAATCTGGTTCTTGATCGCACGAACAGAGATGCTGCATAATATCAGCTCTACTCACTATTTGTGTCACCTCTATTTTCTGACTGTATAAATCAAATTCAGCTGTCAAGTTGAAAATTGGATTGTCACTGTATATTTATGTATTTAATTTACCTTACTATAGAGACACTCTGGTGCATATCTCATTTCATTTTTATCTCAATTTTTCTCTCACCAGAAGCATTTTCTGACCTGTCGGAGTGACAAGAAGACACCCCCCCCCATTCACAACAATCTCTATCATATTTATGGTAAGTTCACATATTTTCAAGCTACCAACAAATAAAGGTTCATGTGCATCTACTGTAAGAGTCATGAGACCTTTAAATTACTTACATGAATCAAAATCTTATTTCTTTTCTTTTTCTAATTCTGTGTAGATACAAATAATTTCACCCTTCTCCTCTGATCATTTACATTTTTCGCATGGTTTCCTAGAAAGGAGGGTCAGTTCGGTTAGTTACCAAAAACCTTTTACCCTGTTGACCCGCTTACCTGAACAAGATCAGGGGTTCTTGTCTGTTTAGGGTTCACACCGCCATCATTGTTTCTCATAACAGTTTCAGCGCTGTGTGTTTGCGTTTGAAGGCTCTCGACCTCACTCCCGATGCAGAGCAGTGTTTTATGTTTCTCAAGCAGCTCAGTGGAGCGAAACACCATGTTACAGGCTCCACAGGTCAGCTCCTTCTCCATCTGGTATCAAAGCTGGTGTTTTGTAAAGAGCCCAACTGGGTTGTAGATTGGAAAAAAAAATTAACAGAAGACAATCTGAAATAAAATATGATTATCTGTTACTATGATTACCTATTAATAACCCTATCTATAAACTGAAATAACACTTTAAAGTTGTCCACAAAAAAGTATTAGGTCCCAAAAAACTGTTGTAAAGATGATTCTTAGAACAAACACAAACTCCTCTTATTGTTTTAAATTAGAGTCAGTTTCATTTAAAGCTTGTAAAACATGTTTGGTTTGTTCCTTAACAACTGTGTTTATGGCTTTTATGCTTCTTGGTAACTGTCACCATGCCAGTGACTTTGTTGTAAGGGTGTGGTGAGTTCCTCTGAACATACTGGCTTTTTACCCTTGTGTATTTAGTAAAAATGACATTATATTACAAGTGGTATTTTAACATTTTTCAACACAGCCTAAATGTGTTTTCAAATATCTGAAAAACAGCTTGGGTATAAACAGAACATCATAACCCCAAGACACTCTTTGCAGTTTGGAGATTTAGGCTTGGCAAGGATCCTCAACTTTCAAGGTCAAGTTTTTAGGCTTCACCCAAGGCATGCAGTTGAATAGAATTAAACATGTCTGTTTGTTATGTGTGTTTTTTGTTATTATGCATACGCATATTATTAACCCATTATGTTCCGTTATCCCAGTTATGCAAGAGGTTTCATTATATCAGAGGGAATTTAAGTAGAAATGAGAAGAAACTGTGCCACTGCATACATAAAAAATGCTTTTGCATTATTTTTGGTTTAGAGTAAATGGTGAATGCTGTCAAGTACTGATAATATGGACAAAGGTCATGGTTTTGGAGTGGCAATACCAGTCTTTATACACACAGCAGCTTTCATCAGCTTGTAAAGGGCTTCGGGCCCCTGTTCTCTTTACAGAATTAAAGGGTCATGCAGAGTCCAGTCAGTATTTGTGAGCATGTTCTGCCCAACGTAAACCTAAAATCTCAGTCAGACATCGGTTTACTGAAGGCAGCGATTATGATTATTAACAATAATCATATTTGCTATCACCTGAGTACAGTACATTTCCAGCTGAACACTATTGCTACTATATTGTATTATTCATAATGGCCAAGTAATTCTTACCGCTTTTTGGATTCCAGTGAATCTACTCCAACCACATTGAGCTGACACTGCCCATATGTTTTCTTCTGTCCATTTGAATATTTATGACGTCTTTTTTTTCTCTCTTTTTTAAATGCAGAGACTGCCTGATGTTTCTCGAGTGAGCACTCTGAGAGGCTGACTGCAGCTGTGTAGTGGACATCTGACTTCACCAGAAGGCCTGGAAACTGGGTGAGTACATTCTCTCAGACAACTCGATATGAGACACAAACAATAATCTGCCATTAATGACAAAAAAGAAAAAAAAACTCGGATGATAAAACTCACCAGATAATAGAAACAATCAATGTTATTGTGTTTAAACATACAGCTTTTAGATAACAGAATTAGGTAATGGAAAGCGTACAGGTTTTTAGTTCAGGACTCCACAAGGACAGTTTCTATCAGGTCAGTTCCTTTGAGAGGAGCTCCTCACATCCACCTCCTTCGTAGAGACTCTTCCAATTTGTGTTCAGATCTAAAGGCAAACTTATGTCGACCCTAATCCTGTCACATGCCATTTGCATACCAATTTTCTATATGTCTTTACTTCAGCCAAGCTTAGTTCAGTTTTAAATGTACGCCCACCTTCTGTCCATCAGATTGTGTTAAACAATGTAGTCTAGTATTTATTAAAGCATTAAAACAGAATTCTTTTTTTTTCTCCTGCCCTTTTACTTCTTTCTCTTCCTTTGGTGGAAATAGTGCCCCCTGCTGGCAGCTGTGTGTACAATCAGCTTTGTTGTCCGTTACTGTCGGTTGTGGCAACATCAGCACTGCAGTAATGACAGATTTGTGTCATGAAACTAGAGATGCACTTTGCTGATAAAACTTCAGTGCAATTACTGAGTAAGGAGAGAGCAGGACTGCAATGAGTGAATGTGCAGTAGGATAGAACTCCAGCCTGCACTAACCAATCTATGTCTCAGCACATGAGCTTGGCAGAATTGTGGGTAAGGTGTGAGCATCTGGACCTCATGGACAGACAGATGTGGATTCTGATGTAGGACTGGTTTAAGAACCTTCAGTGAACATTTTGGCACTTTTTTCCTGATGAAAACATTTTCATACCTTTGCAACTGCTGCGAATCCAAGGAACAAACACAGCACATTTCAAGTCTGCACAGGAGATGCATTTCATACTTCATAAAGTTAGACTTTGGTTGGATTAACACCTTACACTGTAGACTTCCAGGAGTATTTAGTCTTGACAGTGCTCAGGTTTCCGTGCCATAAACTCTTCTATCCTGAATAAAACTAAAGGAGTTCATGCTCTACAGTTAAAGATTAAATGGAGGGACTTTTCCTTTTCATCTGAAACAGATGAGTCAGATGCTGCTTTGAACGAGCGTTAAATCACCTGCATTAAAATCTATGAGTGAGTGTCACATCAAAGAAATTCTGTCGTTATCTCATCAGCAAAATTTGATTTTAGGTGATGTTTGTATTTCAGTAACATGAAATGTATTGTTTGTTTTGGATTATACAGTCAGTGAACTAGTGTTCTGAGAGGATAATGTGTAGGAAGAATATAGAGGTTTAGAAAATTCTGTGTAGCTTTAAGTTCCATTAAAGCTACACAGAAAGAAAAGGTAAAGAATTCAATATTTAATCACCAGAAATATTTCACTGCACATAGTGAACGTGTGCCAAAAAAAAACCCTTTAAAACCTTCAAACGCCCGCATCTTCTGTAATATCTGTGCTTTCCAAGTATTAACAAGTCATGTCAACACTCAGCTGTGTATGTACTCTATGTACTTTTGAAGCTAAAAGTTTTTGTCCTGTTCATGCTGGCCATCAAGGCATCTCTTCCCAGTGAGCTTTTGGATGTAAGCGATGGGGGGGCAAAATAAAATGTCCTTTTTCGTGTACAAATACTTAAATAACTTAAAGTTTATTCTAAAATAATTTGATAATTTGTACTCTGAGTTTAACAAATCAAGTGGAGTTCTACCAAAGTAACAGCAATTTTAGGGCAACGTATCGTCGCTGAGTTTTCACTTGGTCAGTGGTTCTTGTAGAGTGGAAGTGGAGGGATATTAACACACTGAGGGAAACCCCTTTATTCACTTGACTCAGACTGCTGAAGCCTCATGTTAGCTTCAGATAAAGTTTGTAATACATGGGCCGAACGAGAACTCTGTGTTTGGTCCCCCATCACTCACACTGGAAGCGCATTAAAGGGGGGAACTGTAAATATCCAGTTTGAACAGGAGGAATGATTACAATGAGCAAAACCTGTTTCGGTGTGCATATGGACACCTGACTGCTTATTTAAGACAGACTTAAAAAAAAAAAAACTGTGAACATGTCCTTTAACCAGCTCCTGGGGTTGTACATGCAGAAGTTGTTCAGGCTGCTCAGAAGCAACAAAAGCCTCCATAATAATGAGACAGACTGCTGCTGCTGCTGAGAGGTGAAATATTCAACATCCATCCACATCTCTGACAGAGAGACAGAAAGACAGAGAGAGAGAGTTGAGGACTTGAACTCCTTTTTCTCTCCCACATCTCTCCTCCCGCTCTGCAACATGCACTCACACTCACACATGCCAGTCTGTTGCTAAGCAACTGTAAAATAAAGCAGCAGGCTCTGGAGTCAGAGAGAGAGAGAGAGAGAGAGAGAGAGAGAGACTGAGAAGAGAGAAAGAGAGTTCACAAGTACTGCAATCCAGTACTGTTTGTTTGGCTCTGTGCATGATCCCACCACAGCTCTCGGTACCCATCTGTGGATCTGCGAGGACTTGTGACTTCTGGTTCTCCGTCGGCCGGCCAATCAGCGTCGTCTAGGGGACGGGCCCCAGCGGTTCCCTAGGTTACCTGTGTGATTGACGTCCAGCCTCCTGCAGCGGAGCGCGCGGCGGTGTATCACTGATGCTCCTGCTTCCCCCCCGGAGACTGTGGAGAAATCTGGAAGAGAGGAGAGAAAACACAAGAGCAAGAGGAATGCTAATTATTTAAAGTCCTTCGCTCTCTTCCTCCTGCTCTCTTTACTGGAAAGATGAAAGCTGGAGCGCTGGAAGAAGCCGGCTGAAGGGAGAGGAAAGGAAGGAGAAGAAGGGGGATTTTTGGTAAGAGAGCCCCACACCACTTTTCTCTGTCTGTCTGGGCTTTACTAGTCACCTGTCCCTGCCAGCACTGAATTATATGCTAACAGGTAAAGAGATGTTTCTCTAGGCTGTATGTTGTGTGTGTGTGGTGAGACAGAGAGGGAGAGAGAGAGAAAGAGAGAGAGAGAGAGAGAGAGAGAGAGAGAGAGAGAGAGAGAGAGAGAGATTCTCTGCATGCTGCGTGGCTGTAGAGGGGTTTTGATGTTACTGTATGAAACCTACATTACACCAGATGCCTGTTTTACAGTATCAGTTATGCAAAAGCTTCAGCTGAGTCAAGAGCTGCTGCTCTTTATTGGAATATAGGAGCCGGAATGACTTAATTTGACACTGTATGTATGAGCTGTATCAATCATTTCAGGGCTACAGTCACAGCTGAGGCCAGGATTTCTAGGCTTGTCTCTACTGTATCTGCATAGGAGGAGGAGTATTAATTACATAATGCTCCATCTATACTCCTGTATCAGGGCTGTCCCACTAGTCCAGAAAAATGACTACGGTCTGTCTGTTTTCTACTGTAACCTAGAAAGACACAGAGTCTGTTTCTAGTGGGATAGTCTCAACTTCAAGGGAATCTTCCTGTGGAGGAATCCATCTGTTTGATTGTGTGTATGTCTGTGTAGCGCCCTGATCTTAATTGGAGGATCTACAGCACTTCATTGGTGGTTAACAAGTAGGCAGGTGAAAAAAAAAATCATAACTTTCGATCCCTCCCTTACAGTGACACAGGTCATGCATTAGGTTCAAATAGCTCTGAGTGCTTGGCATGCGTGCTGGCCCTCTGTGCCACCAGGATTCCCTAAAATCTCCATTAGTGACCTCAGGTCAGGCGACAGCCGGCTCTTTGAGCCCTCAGGACTCTGCTCTGCACCATTCGGGTCTTGGCTTTCTGCTCGGCTGCTTCTCCCTTTAAGAGTCCTCTGCCCCACCACCTGCGGACACCTCAGACACTTTAGGCTATCTTAGATAAGGTGTGAAAACTTTCATCTGTATGACATTTTTCTTTTTTTTCTCAAGCTCACTTTTTTCTTCCTTTTGGATTTTGTAAGATTGGGCTGGACTACAGAGAGCATGTTATAGTGAGGTGTCTGTTCCAATATCCAAAAAACAGATTCAATGACTACGATATTTTGACACTCTGGGAACTCTGTAGTGAACAAAATGGAGCTGAATTGGAATTAAATGGAGTTTGGCTTATGAGTTAAGATCTCCCTGCTGTCAGATATAAAGCTACAGATACGTAATGGAAGGGTCTTTTCCTACTTTTGTGAATTCATAAATGCGAAAAGATTTTTTTCTGCCTCCTGAATAAGATCACAGATTTAGAAAGTCACTGACATTTAATCCAATATATAATTCATTTTAGATTATTCTTGCACTTGATTGTCAGTGCACCCATTGTACATAAATACAGTTAACAACTATTTTGATTGTTCTTTGTCAGAGTTTTAACTAAATATTTTTGGGTTCGGAGCTGTGTTTCAAACAAGCAATCGGAACGCATCATATCGAGCTCTTGAAAATTATAATGGGTGTTTGTTTGTATTTTATAGAACAAACAATTTATTGCAAAAATAATAAATGATCATTGTTCTAATCGTTGATTGCAGACCTACGGATGTGAAACAGCTCTGTATCTTTACAATCGAGATACAAGATGTTTGCCCTGGTTTGGGTTCTTTGTGTTTATGACAACAGCCTCTTTAAATACTAAATAATATATAACCTCTTAAACAAAATCAACTTTAACAAGTCATACAGTCATTATTAATGAATGAAGCATGTGGTTAACCCATTAAGTTGATCCTGCTCACATTTTTTGACACATAACCTAACCAGTGCTTGTAAAAAAAAAAAAAAAAAGAAAAGCTACAAGTAGTCCATCAACAGCTTAAGTAAAGCTGAGGGAACTTCTCATTTGTGTTACAATACAACCACCTACAACAAAAACTACAAAACTACAGCTAAGAACTAGACTTAAACTAGACTAGGTTTGACAAAACTAAACAAATAACAAAAGGGAAGGCTTTTGAACCAACACTTGGACATATTGTAGGGAGATACAATCTGGAATTGACATGTTTTATACATTATATATATTGATGAAGAGAAGGTTTTGCTTCTTCTGCTCATTATCGTATCCTCCTCCTGAATGGAGACATTTTTATTCCAACCATCTTGATGTTAACTGACTCACTCTGCTCCGTCTTACTAACATGGGAGCCTTACGGGTTTTTCAAATTCATCACAGGCTACCTATAGCAGTGGTGTGAACGCAGTATATTTTATGAAGCTGTATTTTATTATCTTTGTGACTACAGGTCTGATATCAGTCCCCACGGTGAACTCAGATCCACACTGCAGATATAAATCAACAGAACAAATCTATCAGCCAGCAGCTCAGATGGAGGCTGCAGGTTTCCTGTTTGCTATCAGAGAGAGTTAATCAGAGATTCCATAGCTTTACATTACACTAGCTACTACCCTTTATTACTGCACTTTACTTTGTGTTTATATTTTTCATAAGTGTTATGTGTTATTTGTGTGCCTTTAAGCCGGGAATCTCTGCAAAATTTTGTTATGCTCGCATAATGACAATAAAGACTCTTGATTCTTGATTGATTCTACAGTTTGAGGTGTTTAGGTCTCTAGAGCTACTGCCTGTCTGCCTGCCTGCGTAGGAGGAAACATCTCTTCTTCACAGCTCTGTCTACTGCAGATATAAAGCTTAGGGATTTGTTCCTGCTCCATTAGATTGTATGCAGAGCAGTGGCAGGGAGGATGACTGAGAGAGAAAGTGGGGATGAAGCAGGCCAAGAACCAGATGTTTTATCCTGCAGCATCACAAGTAAATGGCATTCACCTTTAGCCCACAGAGTTACTGGGATGCCCCACAACTGAGAGATTCTTCTAGCCAAGTCTACAGTAACATCAGTAGTCCCGTTATTACAGTCTGAGCCCTGGTAAGCCTCCAATCTTGCTGACTGGTGAAGGTTTGACTAAAATCAATCATGTTTTAGCAAATTCGGTTGCATCACAGAATGACAATGTGTCAGTGACAGCTTGTAAGTGGCAGTGTGTCAGCAGGAGGTGCAAAACTGTAATTTAAGCCAAATTCCTTTGTAAAGTCACACTGAAAAGATTGGTAACTCTTTACTTTACGGGTCCTGCATTTTCCAGCTGATTTCCTGAAAACTTTCCTCATGATTTCCTACAAATTAGCTGGTATTTTGCCGCTAATTCCGAGGGTATTTCCAGGAAAGGCATATGCAATTGTTACCGCCAACTCCTGAAGGAAATATCTGGCTCTTTAGCTGTTAAATGCTCCATTATGGTCACCAGCTAGTCTCTAAACAGCTCCCCACTTTAACCGAAAATGATGCAATAAAAGTAGTGAGAGTGAACAAAAAAACAACAACCCCAGACTTGTGGTCCAGACAGCTAAACAATGAGCTGAAACTCACTATAAAGATTCACAAAGCTGAGGTGATCTACTGATTCAGGTGATCATTCTCTGTAGCTTCTTCACTACGAGTGACACCTTTTACATTGTTAGAATACATTGTTAATTCAACAAATATTGATTATAGACATGTGAGGGGTATCAAAGGGAATAAGCACAATTCCCAAAATGTTGAACTATTCCTTTAATCTAAATCAAACTACAAATGTAAAAACCACTCAAATAGATCCTGACAAAGATAGTACAAACACACACACACTGCCATACTGTAGGCCTACATACAGTTTGAATCTGGTCCAAGTGGCTGCTCCCAAGTGTGGTGACTTTCATTAGTGACCCTACCTCTATGACCCAGTCCAGGTTCATGATCAGAACACAGTGCACGCATTTAGCCAGTAGAACTCAGTCCTCCACTTCTATCTATCCTTCATTAGTGCAGTAGTATTCTCCAATTACAACTGCATTCCTGGTGGGATGTATTATAGATACAGAAAGCCCTTAAAGAGACAGATCTGTTCATTGGCCAAAAATGTGTTAGACACAGCGGGCGAATATGGCTGAGCTTTTTTATCCTAGGGCAAGAAAAGTGTTTGTGGTTGACAAAACCATCTGTGGGGCCAAATATCTCTGAGGAGAGACCTTGGTTTCTGTTAAGTCAAAGGCATCTTGACTTGACGTTATGGTCTTGCCACTCATCTAAGGTTATTTGGAGTTCTTCTGACCAGTGTGGAGTCCTTAGTGTAAAACATTCATACTTTGATGTCATATACACATAGTTGTCAATGTATTTTTTAACCTTGCTGGATTCACTGGTGGTTCCAGCTTTATGAACTTGAGTTGTGAGGCTGAGTGCATTTCCAGCTCCCAAAACTTTATTTGGGACATCCCAAACTTTCCATGTATATCTGATTTTACAGGTGTAAAAAAAAAAAAAAAAAAAAAAAAAACAGATTTACTGTGAAAACCACAGATTTTGTCCCTAATCTGGGTCAACAATCAATACAATCAATAAATCTTAAACTGGAAATATGAAAAGATGAACAAATCACATCTTAAAACATCAGCCAGTGCGTTCAAATATAAAATATGTGTGCGTGTGTGTGTGATAATGTGATTTTAGACCAGTGAAACTCTAGAGCACACTGAGTCAGATGAGGGGTTTTTACTGGTGTTGGATGACGCTGACACAGTGATCAGGAGAGGTGCCTCATGGGGAGCTGCTTATGCATCATTTTATACACCTACATGTGTATAAAATGATGCACAAGACACCAAGAATATTTATGTGATGGGAAAACAAGCCGTTGTAGCTTTAATGTTGGAATAAGTAGAAACAGAAAATACTGTATATGACATTGTCAAATTGTGTATTTCAAGAAATTTAGCTCAAAAATCATTAGTTGACTGGTTTCAAGGTTACGCTCTCCTTCTGAGAGGCGATCTGGCCAGCGATGACACCCCTGTGGCCCAAACTGCATCACACTCATACAACATCGTGGGGCTCAATTTTAACATCCTACAAACAAATGTAGTTGCTAAGCAATATCATCCAAGACTCTACATGGAGGCTGCAACTGTATCTGTTGCCTGGTAACATTTCCTTATTGCATGTCCTTATGCTTCAGCTGTTTAATTTCTAATGAGATATGGTTGTGTCATGCTGACCTGTGTCAATAGAGTATTTGGACTTACTAGGCGGACTTACTGATTTGGGCACTTTATTTCTATTGACGTCCTTGATGGGCAAAGTTGTGTGTGCATTTTGATTCAGTTTAATTACATCTGTGCATCAAATAAACAAGGTCCCAACATCCCCTGATTTGAGAAAACTTTATACTGAGATCACTGCAGCAAGGTGAGAAAGACAAGTATATGAGCAGCATTTTTACAGGTTATGAAACAGGCAACAGGCCAAGCTTAAATATTATCAGCAGTTCACCTTGGTACTTGCTACCTTGATACTTACATACTGTATATCCAGTACTACAAATGACTGCACCTGACAGCTGACGTCCTCCCACAGATCTATAAATAAGTCATCACTCCAGCAACCAAGTAGCACCATTAATTATATTGTGCAGCATGCCTAAAATCCTCATTAGTCACAGGGAGGAGTCATAATGTCTTCCCTTCTTTCTAAGAAAACAGTTTTCCTAGAAAGAAGAACCTCTTTTACCTTTTACTCTGACTGACAGGAAAGATCTGGGACTACTTCTTCCAAAGGTGGAGGGATATGACTCTGGTGCGGAGGACAACTTGATGAAAGTCTCTACACAGCCATGGCACACAGGTGTTTTCACTTCTGACTGATTATACCTTTTCACTGGGCTGTATGGGCGTGTACAGATCAAACAAGCCACACTTTGTAAGTCTCACGCAAAGTGATCTTTCAAAAACCAAGAAACTAGTTTAACAACACTTATGATGCAAGTAAAAATAGAAATGTATTATCATATACAATCAAAAGAAATAATGGAAAATGTAGAATTATCTCAATTTATCTCAAGATTAACCTCAATTTTGCGTTCAACAAGCCTCTTCACGAGAGACATTTTGACATGTCACAGGTGGAAAAGCGCTGGTGTAAATAATGAACTTAATGACGGCTGATTTCTATTTAGCAGCTTTGGTTTCAGGGTCACAGTCCCATTGTCATGACTTAATTGGGACATATGAATAGAAAGGAGCCATCATCAATGTTATTTGTGACACCTGTGTTTTTCCTCATATGACAAATCATGTCTGCTGTGAAAAAGGCTTATTTGGGGAAGGAGAGGAAAGGAGGGAGTAAAATGCTGCGTACACACTGATGCATCAGTATTAACAATCTAATAATGTCAGAATCATACATTTGCATTCACAAAGACTACTTTTATTTTTGATACTTGAAGTACATTTTTCTGATAACACTTGTGTACTTTTACCTGTAGTAGAGCATTGATAGAATGCTGTATTGACATTTTTACCAAGGTAAAGGATCTGACTACTTCTTCCATCTCTGCTCACACTTCGTTTCAGCAGTAGGAGTTGGTAAACAACCTTCTTGGCTTCGCTGTGCTCTGATTTGAATATAATAATGATAATACATGAGAGGCATAAACTGAGGTCAGAGCTTCTCTGACATCTCACCGACTCTGCTTTTTTACCTGTAAAGGTGGGACAGTTTACACGTGTATGGCTGTTTTAGGTTTATGGAGATTGATGACACTTGTTAATGTCCAGTGTCAAGTACATCCTGAAGAACAAAGGAAAACATCTGTAAGCCAATCAAATTTAAGCAGATGCTGTTACGACTGGGACACCCTGACCTATACAGACAGGCAGACAATTTAAAAAACTGAAATTTAAGACAGACAGAGAGAAAAACTGCTAGAAAGTTTATGTTTTTTGTTTGTGAATGAACTCAGATTAAGTGCAGATAAAATATATCCTAAGTGGTGTGGATTGTGTGTGTGTGTCACTGCATGTGTATGTGTGTGTTTGCTTGTCTTGTCTGTATAGTTACTGTATGGTTGCATCATTCTCAGTAGGATTATGAAACTGTGTGAAATGTGCAGCGAGAGGAAAGAAAGAGAGTGAGACAAAAGAGGAAAAAAGACTGAGAGAGACAGATGAGAGACACAAACATTGGCAGGTTTCCACTAAATTTTGCGACATATTAATGGCAACAATAAAAGATATTTGATTCATCTGTCACAAATCAAGAAAACAGAATGAATAAATGATAACACAACTAAAGAGACTGCACTGAAGTGGAGAGAGACTCACTCAGAAGATGAGCTTTGAACTGTTTCCATTGTTGACCAAGCATGTTAACCTGTGATCTACTAACAATAGCCTATAATCAATGTCTCTGACTGTCCTGCAGCTTTACATAACCAATGTGTGTCAGATTCGAGAATAATGAATCACTTCATTCAGCTGAGCTGAGAATCCATGTGTTTTTAATGTTAGAACTTCTTTGATATTCAGAGACAAAAGTCACATTTTTCTATACCATTTCTTTATTCAAAAGCACCGAATCAGCCCACAGTCTTTCCTTTGGCTCTCTCAGACTTTTTTTTCCTCTCAGTCTCTTGTAAGCAAAGTGGTTGTTCCCCACTGCAAGACCATTCTGGGACCAATTGCCACCATTATCTCTACACCTGTTCCCACAAGAAAAATGCCTTATGCTTATATTTCAAACTGTTTTTTTGTGCCAGTGTAGGTATGAGCAAATTACCTGGACTGAGTATAACCCATGTTTACAGGTGCAGGCAGACTTTTCCTTCATTCTCCTTCCTTATGAAAGCAAGGGGGGATGGCCACGGGTGGTACGGCCCCCTCAAAACCTGTTGTCTCAAACTCCATCCATGGCTGTGGGCTATTTGGTGTCACAAATGTCAGCTATTTGTTCATATAATTTTAAACCAGAATATTTCCAAACCAGACATTTTCAATTTGGCATTAATTTATTACCCTGAATAAACCGGTCACTATTAATAATGTAGAGTTTATTATGGCTAAAAACCAGGGCTGTAAATTTTAGTGTCAACACATTTTTATTAATTTGAACCCCCCTCCCCTCAGCTCAAAGGTTTCTGAATCCGTCCGTGCTCTCCCATGCCAGCTTTGGCTTTTTGATGATGACAAGGTGCTCACCTCATTTCATAAGCCTGAATCATGTTATGGTTAATTTGCTGCATTGCGCTGTAGGGCATATATAATAAAAACAGGCTATGGAACAAAGGGTTGTCATGTTTGCAGCCTTGCAGTTTCTTTGTTTCTATCATCACCTGTCACAGCAACAAACAAAACAGAAGTCCACCCACAAACATTTGTGTTTGATTTGATTTACCGAAAAAAAAAAAATGTGTAAAACAGTTTCCAGTAAACTGAAATGTCTTCTTTGCTTTTGTGATCAAGTCTGAGTAAATGAAAAGCTAAAAGCAGGAGGTTGCTCCTCTTTAAACTCTGCAGATTTGTTTTTGTTGGTTAATCATAAAAGTAAATTCCTTTTATCATGTTGTGGACACTGCAGGTTTTGATTCCACAGGCTTGTTGCCCTTATTGTTTAGGGTACAAAATTAAATTATAAAAGAAAATGGCAACAAAATGAATTTGAGATATCAATCTCAAATTCATATTTGAGATTAGAGAAAAAAAAAAGCTTAATATATAAACTCTAAAATATTGTTGGTTTTACATGACTGATGAAAATAGTTTCCTCTACCTCACAGCAAAAATCCAGGAAAGTAAAATATACCAAAAGATAGCCAGATCCTGTTCAGTTGCTTTTGTAGCACAGAAAAAAAAAGACCTACACTTTTATTTGGCCCTGATTTTGATCAGTTAACTCCTCGTTCCTTCTGTTGACAGCGGAGACGCTCAAACGCTGTCTGTTAAGAATCAATACACTTTAGATCAGGACAAGCCATCAAAACACTTCACTGAAGATCTAAAAATATATCTGCAGGGGTGGAAGTCCACCTGACGTGTGTGCCTCTGCATCAAATATCATCTGCCAACTAAAAACACAAAACCCACTTATAATGACTGCAGTTTACAGACAAAATGGAGCAATTGCAAATGACTGATCAGCATGACCATGATCATGATCATGGTCAAAATCTCTTTAGAGCACACTGGTCCTTGTGTCGTTCCATGTGACCCATGATTTTTGCTTAATATTTCCATTATCACTAACGACGATGTATCAGAGTCCACTGACATGCTAGCAGTTCTAGGATGCTGCACAGGGCACAGTGGGTCTTTGGGCTAAATGCTAACACACTGATATCAATCAGGTATAATGTTCATAATATTAGTTTAGCTTTATAGCATCCTGACCACTTGCCAACAAGCACAAAGCACAAAATACCAAAGTAAAGGCAAAGTATTGATCAAAACAAAACAAACAAACAAACAAAAAAAAAGATCTGATGATGGCACTAAAGGAATGACAGTCGATCTAACAGTAGTTGAGACGTTTCAATCAAAACTACAAATCTGAACCTCAATGTGACACCATAGGAAAGGTCAGGGTGTCACCAAAATCAGTAGGATTCAAGAACCAAGAACAAGAATATTTGTACAAAATTTCACAGCAGTCCATCATAAAGTTGTTGAGATCTTTCAGTGAGGACCAAAGCTGACAGGACTGACAGGCCAATGTTGACACCAGTAACACAGCAAAAACCTGGTGTGTTTTTCCTTTAGTTTAATGGTTAGTTTGAATTTCAGTTTTAGTTGAAGCAGTTAAATATATTTGATTTGGAAATAAATACATTAAATAAAGTACCCTGGGACATTAGGAACTCTATACAAGTCATAAAATGTATGTCTTTAAAGCTTTTAAGACTATTTTAGGTTTCAGCTTCTTGTAATCTTTATATCACCTGGAGAAACCCTGACTCCTCTCCTCTCTGTTCCTATCTCCTCTTTCCTTTCCTCACTTCCCATCTCATTTCCTTTCCTTTCGCATACTCTGGCCTCTCCTCTCTTCTCCTCTCCTCCTCTTTTCTCCTGTCCTCTCCTCTCCTGTCCTGTCCTGTCCTCTCCTCTCCTCTCCTCTCCTGTCCTGTCCTGTCCTCTCCTCTCCTCTCCTCTCCTAACCTCTCCTCTCTTCTCCTCTCCTCTCCTTTCCTGTCCTCTTTTCTCCTCTCCTCTCTCCTCCCCTATGATTAGCTGCAGATCTGTAGGTTACCATAGCACCCGGGAGAGAAAAAGTCAACCCACACAGAGTCTCCTGCCTACCACTCATTCTCTTCGTCTCTCTCTCGTTCTAGTCTGCCATTGTGTCTTTCCTCCTCTTTACTCTCTCTGTCTACCTCGTCTCTCTAGCTGTCCTCCCTGTTTCCTGCCATTCTCCTCAGAATGATGCCGTTATCATTTTTTAATATTTCTTCTTTCTTTCATTTTTTACATTTTCTTTTGTACATCTGTGTTCACCTGAGTGTGTGTGTATGTGTGTGCGTGTGCAGGCTTGTCCACATAGATGCTCAGTTATGAATATGCAGATATGTTCTGCCCAACATGACAACTCAGCTTCACTGTCCGCCCACACACACAGGATGCCCATGGACACACACACACACACACACACACACACACACACACACACACACACACACACACACACACACACACACACAC
>JBBMJY010000022.1:18214191-18231624 GCA_037833715.1 Toxotes lorentzi
ACACACACACACACACACACACACACACACACACACACACACACACACACACACACACACACACACACACAGATCCACAGGAGAGAGTGGGCTCTGATTGAGGCCCTACAGACTCTCCAGAGTTGCTGATGGCAGTCAGTTAGCACAGGCCACTAACGTGTGTGAAATGCTAACAGATCATTCAATGGAAATTTGTCATTGTTTGTGAGTGTGTGTTTGTTTGTGTTTGAGAGAGAGAGGGGTAGAGTGGTAGAGAGGTACAGAGAGAGAGAGAGAGAGAGAGAGAGTCATCAGAGAGCCTCCCCAACTATTAGCCAATTACATGGGGTGGTTTGGGGTTGCCAGTAAACGACAGCCTGCGGTTATTACATGCAAAGACCGGTTTATGTGGACAACATTATATATGCCTGTAAATGTGAGTGTGCATGCATGAAACACATACTGTACATAGAAGCAGCTCAAGTTAAGTCAAGTTGATTTTACTCACAGTATTTAGCTCAAAACCACAAATTTGTCTCAGATGGCTTTGCAACCTGAGCAACATTGAACAGCCCCTCTGTCCTTATACCCTTGGTCTGAATAAATGAAAACTCCAGGAAGAAACCCCAGGATGGAACAGAGGAGGGATCCCTCTTTTGGATAGGCATAAATGAATTGGAGTGTCACATAAACAGAATAGACAATGGTAAAAAAAAAAAAAAATGAGAATGAGAAAGTTTTCCAAACTTAATGATAAAGAAGGAAACAATGCTGGGTCCAGTACCAATGTCCCCCTTGTTGTACTCACAGACTTGGTTGCATTCTCCTGTCCGGTCCGCGAGGGCTCAGCGTTGTCCCGCTGTGAAGGCAAAGCATTTGGGGGCTTTGATGCTGACTTTTTGAGCCCTTTCTGTGCTCTGCCACTCTGCAGATTTTTCTTAGAGAAATAACCCACAATGCTCAGCGCTGTGGCATTAAAATGGCAGTGACAGCGGAACTGCTTATCTTAAAAAAGAAAATTAGACAAGCCTTACACTTTACCGTCCACACAAATGCCTCTGTCTGGCTTAGATGATTTAACAAAGTGCGGTCCCATTTCTCGTACAGTGTTTTCAGCCCTCATGTCCTTGTGCAGTCAGACACAGTGAAGGTTGTGTGCTTAGGGACATTAGACCCGGGCCTTGATGTTAAGAAGGGTGTAACAATGTGTAACAATGAGTCTCCAAAGTTTTGCTGTGTCATAATACCATCATGCCTCTGAAAAGCAATAGTCAGAATACACATGGTTACAGGAGGTGTTAGTCAGGTAAACCTCAACAGACTGCAGGTTGTTTGAATGACCTGTAGTCGACAAATACTGTCATTTTTTCTGAAGGGGACAGTAAAGTAAATAAAGTTTAAAGCATAATATTAGGAAGATATTAAGTGTAATTAAGAGGATACTTGTCTCCATGAAATTCCACACCACAAAACATGGAGTGATTGAATCTAGGGGGCAAAAAGTGGGTGGAGGGGGGATAAAGAGGATTAGAGGAAGGACATGAGGTAAAACAGAGGAGAACAGTCTGCTCTGGCAGTCCGTCCATTGCAGTTTCCAGTGATCTTTCAGAATACCATCTGCTGTCTGCTCCATTCACTGTTTACTGTATAAATAATCAATGTGGTCTGATGATCAGCAGCATGGTTCACCATGCTGTTCGAATTCTGAATTTGGCAAACTCTGTCAATCCTTGGAACCCCAAAATTTAAATAAAAGTCATTATGCACATAACACAGATTTCATAGTTAAAGCAGCTGACTGATATTTTACAATAAGAAGGTTTCAAATGACAGTGGAAAACAAGGTGAAAGGGGTCGCTCGTAGTAATGAACCTACACAGAATTATCTCCTGAATCTGCAGCTACCTTCAGCTCTACAGAGCTTTATAGTAAGTTTCAGCTGATTGTTCAGCTGTAAAATGGCTATTTTGGTTCACTCTCACTGCTCTCATGATTGCTTAGCACCACAAAAAAAAAAAAAAAAAAAATCAAGAGAGACCTAGCCAAGATGGCAGCATAAGCGGTCGTTACAACTTTGTGGAGTGTTTATCTAAAGAGACAGATATTTCCCTCAGACATTGGTGGAGACCGACAAAAAAAAAAAAGTAAAAAAAAAAAAATCTTTGCAAGTTTAAAGCTGCCCTGTAGAGTTTTTAGCACATTGCCGCCACCAGTGGAATGGCTAAAAGTAACAGGAGGATTCAAATCGTGTGCTCTCTATGCTTGTGCATGTTAAAGCACAAGCATTTCAATTCTCCATAGCACCAACAGTGGTCAGAAACCTCACAGGGTGGCTTTAATCCTATATACAGTGGTGCTATGGAGTAACGTTTTGATGCATGAGGATGCACATGTACAATGTGGATTTTTAAATAAACTAAAAAAAAAAAAACTAAAAATGTATTAAGGTTGCATTAGGAAGGTTAGACCTGACAGATCCACATTACACATTTGATGAGAAACACAAAATATAAATATTACAGTGACTTTAAAACTCCACAGGATACCTTTCATTTGTTCATTTTTCATCATATTTTATTTATTTATTTTCATTTTGGAACACATCCTGCACAGAGTCATTTTATGAGCTTCTACAAATGCTTAATAAAATTCTCACAAAACACAAAGTTACTGCCAAAAAGACCCTTAGCAGTGGTTTATGTTGTTGGCGTTTTCACAGCAAACATAAAACTGGTAGTGAGGTGGCGTGGGCCGTCCTCGGTCAAAAAAGTTAATGGAGTGTGCTAAGCACAAACAAGGCAACAGGTGTGGGCATGTAGAGAGAAAATAATGTGCAGTCAAATTGAGCAACTGAGTTAAGAGCACAGTCACTTTCTTAATGATGTGGTTAAAGTCCTGTGCACATATGGAATTTGTGTGGTAGGAGTAAGGTGTCAATGGTCACAGATTGCAGAAGGTTACAAAAGCATCTTGTGAACAAGCAGCTGAAAAGAACCGTGAGTTGTTTGTATGTACAGCCATGAGTCATGTTGAGAGAACTTTCTTCAAATGAAACACAGTTGGGAATTTATATGTTAATGAGTTGTTAGGAACTGATCGTGGAGAAGCATAAAAGGTTTGATCATTATGATGGATTAAAGGCTTTAAACACTGTCTGAATGTGTGTGACTGTGCGTGCTTTGTCCTCCGCTGTGGGGGTTTGCACACAATCAGACTGCCCTGGCCTTCCGTCAGAAAACTGACTTCCTATTCAGTGAAAAAGCAGGAGGAGAGCCTTGACAGCTGTATGCGTGCTTGTGTGTGTTTGTGTGTGTGTGCGTGTATATGCAGCAGGTGGAGCCCTGGTTCCAGTGTTGGATGTCACATTGACACTGGTGCATCCGCGTGCCTCCACTTGCTGTGGTAGTAGAGACACAAACCTGTTCATTGCAGGGATTTATGTCCCATTTGGGAACAGAAATCTGGTCCTGACAAGGTTAGCCATTTGTTTTAGGCTTTAGACCTGTCTTTTGGATAGGGTCAAATTAACATGTGGGAACAAAGTTGGAATCAGGCTTGTATTGGTTAAGATTAAAACAGGGTTAGGTTTAGGGAGTGAATGTAAAGCAATACGATGTCCTCATAGGTTGCTGTGTTTGTGTTTGAAGTTGTCAGGAGGATTGCAGAGAAAGAAGGAAAAACTGGGCGAGTGTTTCCATATTTTTGACTCGCTGACAGTCTGGGCAATCTCTCAGCCATAGAGAACTCAGCGATTCATAATGTTATCTCAGAAATTACAAGTAAAATGGCAAAAGATGTAAAAAAAAAAAAAAATCAAAAACTGTTGGTTTCATCTGATCAGTTATTTCTTAAATGAAAGCTAGGGGTTTGTCAGATAAGATGAGATCTTTAGAATGGGTCTTAGTATTGTGTGCAACTGAGCTGTATGTTTGTAATTTATTAAGGTGTGTAATTTGTCAAAGGGGAAATGTATAGTTGAAGAATTCTTGGAATTTTAACAAGTGTGTTTTTATTTATTAAGTTTGTCTTTTTGTTACACATCTGTTTTCAATGCAGCTATCCTTTAATCTAAGACCATTTTCTTTTTCAGGCGACAAAAGCAACTCTGACTCTTGAACATTTCTCCTATAGTCTGTGTGACTTCTGATGTTTTCATTTACTGTTGACGTATGAAAAAAGTGAATGGTGTGTAGTCATTGACTACAGATCTGTGAACTGAACTGAACAAAGTTATTCATGATTTCCACGTCCATTTTGGCTCCACCTTTGACTGCCGCTGTTTAAATCAGATATAAACACTCACGATTTCCGACATGGTCGGACAGGGAATGTGACGCACTAGTTCTGTGAGACCATAACGCTGAAGGACTCACAGACTTAAAAACACTTGCTAGCCAAGCGACTACACATAAACCATAATTCAGCACTCCGCTCTCCATAGAATACCTTGTTACACAGCCTCTGTTGATGTAATTGTCTAGTCCTGGAATATAAGACAACCGCCATTTTTTAAAACCGAATTTTCTTTAAAAATATTCTAAAGATTTGGGCTAATGTCCAATAAATGGATGAATTTTGTCATTAAATAAACAAAAAAATAATTAAATAATTATTTAAGTCACAAAATAATAATACTGTTTTGATATTGGATAGATATATAGATGGATAGGCAGATAGATCTCCATCCTCTCTTCCACGCTCAGCTCATTAGTTTCCATGGTAACAGCGTATTGCTGAGCTGGTCGTCAGGCTGCCCACTCAGCCTGCACAGCTCTCAAACACACACATTCACACACTATATACACACTTATACACACACTCTCATTCTCTCATAGATACTCTGAGACACACACATTTGCAGTACAGCTGCACTGACTCAAACACAGACAATACAACTCACATGACACAGTTACATATAGAGAAATGCACATGCACACTATACATATACACACACACAGAGCTCAGCACTCAAACAAGTGCTTTGATTTTTTGAGGCTTTTATACCATGAGAAGGATCTCCTCATCATCACTCCATCTTCTTCAGCTCTGAGCATTGTGTGTAATAGTTAGGTCAGTGATCAGATGCTTGCAGACACTTCCCCAACCCAGACAGATAGAGGCACAAACACATGTGCATAGTCCTGTTAATTTGGTTCTCGTAAGGATAGAGGCACGAGAACACACACATGCACAAAACTCCTTCAGATGTGGTGTGTATGGGGTAGCTAGCCCACTCAGAGCGCTGCAGAGACAAAGACAGAAACAGAAATACCAAAGTAGGTTAGAGCAGAGCATTCTGGGATAGCAGGATACCCCCTGGGCTTCTGCAAGAGGCTCTCTTTCTTTCTCCCTCTCGCTGCTTCTAGCTCTAACTCTTTTCTTTCTTCTCACTTTTTTCCTGCACGTTTTTCCTTCCTGCTCTATTTCTTTCTTTTGCCTTCTTTCTCTTCACTAATTTTATCTCTGTCTCTCTTTCTGTGTTTTTTTTAGCTTGTTTATTTCTCTTTATTTTATCAGTGTTCAGTCCAAAATCTTAAGTGCTTCTTACCTTGTAGCTTGAGCCTTCATCAGTCCCCTGCTGTATCTCATTCAAATGGCTGTGCTAAAACTCATCAGAGTTTCTTGTTCCTCCTTCCACCACTATGTGGAGTCAAGACAAACAATGACCAAAGCCTTGCCCAGTTTTTTTATGCACTTTTCCGTTATTTATTGCTATTTATTAACTACCTCTGCAATGACATGCAAATATATAATCCCTGTAATCCCAGTTTACACTTACCCTGTCTGCATTATCCACTTTGCATAACTTCTGTTATGTATTGTGTATTACTCTATTTTTTTAATATTTTAATTGTCTCCCTTATATTTCATGATCAGGTACTTTTATCAGTTCAAATCAACTTATTTGGTTTTGTTTTCCTCCCTCACAAAAAAAAGAGCACAGAAAGTTAGTTTATGATTGTGAGGTGCTGTTTTAAAAGTACTAGTGGAATATTTAAGCAACTGCACTGTATTATTGAACTACCAGCCTCAAAACAGTCCCATGTGGTTAAACCTAACCACCTCTAAATTTGAACTAATTTTGATCCAACTTTTTTCAACACCATACCCAAACTTAGGAATTTAAGGGCTCAAATTAAACCAATTTTAATCGTATGCCTAAATACATGTCCATAAATGTGCTTGACAAATTCATTCAGTGAATGCTAAGCTAATGCTTTTGGGTGCTCAGAAACTGAAGGAGCTTTATTCTTTGCAACGTATTATTTTTTGGTTACAATAGTTTTCAATATACAGTCCACATGTTTCATCCATTCCTCTGTAAAACACATGGGGTAGGAAAAGAACCCATTTTTTAGCTCTTGTTTTTTTATACCAACCCCCAGCGTTCATTCATCCTGTCAAAATTCAGCCCAGAGCCACCGGTACTTCATGTTTACCCAGTTCTCTCCGCTCACCTGCCCACTCACCAGTTCCCTCCCACCACTCATTTCTCAAAACAAACATAAATATATATCTCAATCATTCTCATATTGCAGATTACTCTCATGGAAAAGAACACATTAGTGATAAGTACTGAGACTGTATAATTACTATGATGTCCATAACTTCTCCACCCACCACTGTAACTGTCTCTCAGGTAAGCCAATCTCGAGCCAAACTTCTTTGACTGCATTCAACCAAATTGACCAACTCTCTGTAAAATGCACATTCTGTGATCTCAACATAAAACTGTAGAGTAGACTGTAGTGTAGATTATTGATTGCCACCTGACATGAGATGGAGGTTCCTTCTTGAACCAGTTTTGTGGTTTTGCTTTTTTTGTCAGCTGCCAGCAGTTTATGGGATCAGTATTTATATTTCTTATCTCTAATTTCTTCAGGCAGTACCTCTAGAGTACTACCAGTCTGACTTTAACTGTGGCTCTCTAGGGAGAAGGAAACCAAATAGTTTGTCGAATAATTAAAATATGCCACTTTAAAATATTATTCAGAATCAAGGAGCTTTATTTTAACAATATTCACCAGCGGTTGGTAAGCGCTTTATCTCTAGTAACAGAAGTGTGTTTTATGATACCACCTCAACTTTAGGAAGCAAGTGGGAAAACCCTTTAAACCAGTAATCAATCAGACAACAAAACACTGTTAACACAAGGTCCATTTACTTGCTTTTTCTGGGGCTTTTGGCTGTATCATGCTGCATATTATTCTAAAGGGTAGCATGGCATCTGCATTCGTGGTATGCTGTACATATGTAGCTACACATAAAGATTACAGTTTTTTATTTATTTATTTATTTATTTATGTATGTGGGCAATATCTAATCTTTGTGCCATCTTGACATTCCTTTGTACGATGACCTTCTTCTGATGAACTTGATTGTTTAAATATTCCCCAAATTGATCAGGCTTGTTGATTTGTTGTGCTTATTTGTTGTTTCAGAAAGTGGCTATAGTGAAGTCCTGTTTGACATTGACTTTTTGTAACGGTAAAGAGGTAAATACCGGGCTGCTCTGTCTAATTAGAGCTGTCTGTTTTTCTTCTCTTTAATCTTTTTCTCTGCCATCATTAGCATGCGTCAACACATCAACATTTCACAGCAGTTTATTAAAGAAAAAAAATCCACCTGTCATTTCTTGGTGACACACGCTTCAAAAAGAGGAGTTAATTAACTCTGGTAGGTTTTGTAACCCTGCCATAAACATTTAATCATCCATTGATTCATACATTCACTTAGTTAGGTTCACTCGATGATTCATCAAGTTAATTTCATTCATCTGCTCCTTTCTTCCGCTTTTTCTGTCTTTGTTTTGGTCAGCATATTGTAGGGAAGAGGAGATGAAAACAAAGTGACAGAGAGAAAGGAAAGATGGATGGAGTAGAGGGATGAAAAGCTTGCTGGCTGGCAGATCTGTTAGAAAATCTACTGTGTAGTTGAAGAGTTGCTGGCTTGATCCCCAGTGCCTGACTGTGCCCACTACAATGCTTTGAATTACAATGAAACTCCTGAGGGATGTTTCCTTTCTAATCGCTGAAAGAGGCTTAATTATTAACAGGTTTTATTTGTGTAAGCCATTAAAAACAACACTTCCGTTTCTGAATGTAAAGCAACCTGTCAATATAAATCTTTAATGGTTCAGGACTTGTTCAGACTTTCTGAACAATATTTGATTTCCATTGCAGAGTGCATCTGGCTGCTGAATGACTCATTTTTAACGACTCAAAATTTAGATGAATTCTGCTGCTGTGATTCCCTGTTTTTAAAATCTCAAGTTGGTTCTGTTTTAGAGGTTGAATTATGTCGATTTAAATAACGGCTTGGTAAAAATGGAGGTGTTCTAAAACCTTTGATCGGTAGTATGTGTGTGTGTTTATTCTTAGAAAGGAGAAGAATAAGAGATCTGACGAAAGGAGGGAGAAAAGGAAAGGGAAGTGAAGAGTAGAGGAGACAGGAGAGGAAAGGAGGAGTGGGAAGGAAAGCAAAGAAAATGACAGATGAGGAAGAGGAAAGGAAACAAAAGGAGAATATGAAAATAGAAAAGGAAAGGGCAGGCAAGGAAAGAAAGGAAAGAAAGGAGAGGAGAGGAAAGGAGAGGAGAATCACAGGGAGTGTGGGACCATTATGAGTTCCACTGCCTTGGGCGACACTCTCCATGCATCCCTCCTCACGTGGCTTTTGCCCTCCTTCCTCCTCCTCCTCTACCTCCCTTCCTACCACCACTCAGTCTCCTCCTCTCTTCACTCCCCCTCTCCTCCTTCCTCAAGTCCCTCCCACCCTAAGGCAGGAGCATGCAGATGATGGGACGTATGGATTGCTTTCCCTCGGTTGTTCCCTCCTCTTCCCATCTCATCTCCCCAGTAATACATGAGCAGAATGCATGTTGCTTTTTGCACATGTAGGCCTTACATTTGCGTGTGTGTGTGTGTGTCAGGGTCTTAATGTAGATTGTGTTGTCATTTTGTGTGTGTGCTTGTGTGTACATGTGTGCCTCTTTCTCTGTGTGAGCGTCCCAGAAAAGGCAGACCTCAGGGAGTTGTGCTCCACTTTCACTCCTTTATTAATTCACCCTTAGCTCCCACTCTGTTTGCTAGGATGGACGGACCGGAGAAAGGGAGGACAAACAGATGGAAGTGAATGAATTCAAGGGAGGGTCGAGACAGACAGGTTTCTCTAGCTCTTACACTCAAAAATTACAGTATATTGATTAGAAATTTCATTTGCTCTGAACATTTTGTTTATTTTAAAAGGATTCCATTTTCACCACTCCACAAATCCTTGAGAAATTGCAACTATTCATCCAACAAGAGGCACTGGCTCTGTTTTTTTTTCACAGATAAGAACAGGGTGAAGCAGCCAATAGACTGTGGGTGGGCAGGGGAGTCAGCATTCAGTATTTAGAGAGAAAAAAGACTTTGTCTGTGTGAGCTTTTTGAAACTGAGGGGAGGACCACGGAGCAATTTCCTTCCGTTCTGTTGTCTGTTCATCCATTTGTTTTGTGTAAAATCTCAGACACAGCTTCAGAAATTTTGATGACACCTGAAAATAAAAGCTGCCGCTCATTTCAGTTTTATAAAGTTTTATAGCAAATTTCAACTCATTGTTACGTCGTCTGTCCCACAGCTTTGCTGTTTTTGTTCACCCTCAATGTTCCCGTAGCGTTGTTTTCAGAAGCAGCAGGCAGCTGTTGTCTGAGAATAAAAAAGCTTTAAAAATCCACTATACACTGCCTGTTCAGTACCAAATGGCAGAGAGATACAGGCAGCAATTAGATAGTGAACGTAGTGAAGCATTTATCTGCTAAAGAGCCAGAAATGTCACTCAGTTGGAGAAAGATACTGAACATTGGATGTGCAGGTAAGTAACTGTTTGTTAGTAGGTTCCCTACATTCACTTAAAAGCTGATGATACCTACAGTAACATGCATGTGAGAGATTCCAGGAATTGTAAAATAATACTAAAAATCACAAGCGATACCAGCATGAATTTTTAGAAAAGTTTTAGTTGGAATCTGAAGCCCACAGACCACAAGCTGGGAGCACTAGCTTGACAAATAGTGACAACAAAAGGACATGGCTGGTAACAGAGATACCAAAAAAGACTGAGCATATATATATATATGATGCAATTCTATAATAGAAAGTTGCTTTTATTTTGAAATAGGAAGACTGACAAGCTTGGAATTGTAAAGTGGAAAGGAGACGCTATGCAGCCCACAGATGAAGCAGAGAGTATAGTGTCTCTATACAATACAGTATATTTATATACACACTATTTGCATTTGTGTGTGCTGGTGTCTAAACTAACTCTATCCCTCTCTCTCTAATCATAATCATACATTCGACACAGGCCTTTGTCTCCATAACGAACCTCACACAGCATTGCCATGGTGACGAGCATCCCCACATTATTGGATGTCATTTGGATTACTTGGACAGACAAACTGACACACAAGCAGGCTGCTGCTACTGTTATCTCATTGTTGGTTCAGCTTACTGTTCATTTTGCCACCAACAAAAAAAATGAACTCTGCCTTGCCGAGCGATGATTATATTTACTTTGTTGTTCTGTAGATATTTACTCTGGGGGTGATAGATGAGGGATGGATGAGGAGGGATGATGTACAAGTTTGTGTTGAAGGTGTAATCAGTCATGGAGATCCTCTCACCATAGATTTTAATCTATTTGAACTCGTAAAGAGCCACTAACTGTTGTGCATAACCATTGTAGAGTGATACAGAAGATTCAGTTATTCAAACCATCCTTGGAAGTGGTCATAGATTAGTTACATTGACTTAAAGTGCAGAAACAACAGATGAAGTGATCACGGTCAGATATACAAATAAAAGAAAAATGCATGACCTAATATCCTAAGAAGTGTTAAGACAGAGTGTTGATTTAAGAAATCACATGATGCAGAGGCAGAAAGTCATCGGTATTTATAACCCTTCATTTTACTCTTTACTGAAGACTGCTATTGTCTTCCATCAGTGCCAAAACAGTCACTTTGTTATTACACAGATGTGACAAAACATCAACCCAACATTGTCATGCAGAGATTTTATGCATGTTTTAGCTGAACTGATTGTGTTAATTTAGAAGCGAGACAAGTTTTTTTTTTTGTTTTTTTTTATGTTAAGTGACAACGGATAAAGGGTTTGGAGTCAGCACAAAGCTTTTATTGTTAGGAGATTACTAAATTATAATATGCTCAGATTTTAACAGTTAATATTGTGACAGATCCTAGTGTTTCTTTTCTTGTTTCTGTTTGCTGCAATCAATCAATCAATCAATAGTTTTTTATAATCTTGTTAAACAATACATACCTCACAATATGTCATCAGGTTTTTTATACATGTTCTTTGACAGGAATATGCTGCCTCCAGGTAGTGAAAATGGTGATGGTGGTACCAGCTTGGAAATGGCTTGGAAGTGACTTCTGGTTAACATGTAGTCTTTAATGGGCCAAGTTTCAGTCACTATTTCATGCTCACCGTGTTGACAACAGAAAAATGTGTAAATGAGAACAGCTTTATTATCCACGCAGATCTAATTTTGTCTGCAGCTTTTTTTTTTTTGTCTCATTAGCAGGCATTTAAGTCACATGCAAGTTTCCATTACACTTTGTCGTATTTTGCTTTTATCTCTGTTTGACAGGGACAGTAACTGAGAAAGGCAGGGATTAGCAAGCAGTTGGCTCAGAAACATAATTTTCCTTTTTTCTGTCCACACAGGAAACCTATATGAAGACGACACAAAAAGTTTCAACAAGACGAGTGCTACTGACTGCTTAACGAACGACAAACAGACAGGAACATGTTCAGCAGAGCGTGGTACCCATAAGGCCTTGCAGGGGCCCAGTGGGCAGGGTTACAAGGAGGCAGAGATGAATCTGACTAACCACAGGCCGTCCCCCGGGGATATTAGCTCCACCCACCACTGATCTCCAGGGTGACTGACAGCTGGACCACCGCCTCATACACCCGCATCTGAACCATCATTGGCCCACAGTACAGGTAGGAGATGAGGAGAGAGGATGTGCTTTTGCATTTCAAGTTCTCAGAATTGTTTGTCAGTATAAACAGCTTTTCTAATTATCACCCTGACTGTCAAACTGGAGGAAGGGAGACAAGCAGGTGAGCTAAGGGGTGAGGAGGATGAAGTGTGAGAGGTAGGAATTGGGATGGACGGGTTAAAAAGAATCAGGTTAGCAAGGCCAGAATGACAATGACTTTAGAGTTATAAAGGAAAGAAGAGGAGATATAATGAAAAGTAGCAGTTATCTGAAGAATAAAAAAAAAGAGTTTAAGAAATTAAAATCCTGCAACTTTCTCACCTTAGCACCTAGCCAATCACTGCTTGAAGCTGGTGTAATTGTCGCACTGTCGGTTTTGGAAAGTTAAAAAAAAAATCCAATTGTGATATTTAAAAGGTCTGAGGGGAGGGGTATTTAGATGCTCCAACAAGCACTTAATCTGAGACATAATGAGGCTCCTCTGCACTCATTATGCATTTAGATGCAAAGCTATGTGGCGATCTAAACGCACTTTCAATAAAAACTGAAGAGGAGCTGGGCCCTAGATTAACTGTCAGACTAATAATAACCTTTGTTTGTATTGCACTTTTCAAAATAATGTCACAGTGTCACAAACACAAACCAAAAGAAAAGACATTAATATAACAATAATGATACAGTAAAAAGGAAAAGTGGCAAAATTAACAGTGACATGACAGGGAAAGACCAAAGAAATGCTAATGTATAAAAAAATTATAGAAATTAGTTAGTTAGTAGAGATTTAAAGGAATTCAATAAGTTCATTATTATTACATACACAGAGTTCACAAAGGTAAAGGTTTTTACAACTCAAATAAATGAGAAGAAACAGCTCAGAATTTAATGCTAAAAAAAAAAACACTCATAAAAAGCTTTGTGGCCTACTTTAAGATGTCCGTGGGACAGTTTGAGGAGCTGCTGGAACAGATGGCAATGCACTTGAGAAGACAGAGAAGCAATTTCAGGGAGTCGATCGACCCTGAACTGTGTTGTGCCTGAGGTAAAATATGTGTTGACCACTGCTTTGGTAAATAAATCCATATGTTTAGCTCACTGGTGTGCATTTGCAAACAACGGGACAACTTGAATGCCTTTAAAGTCATTATCATTGTAGTTTTTGGCTGTGTCCAAATCACCTCTTTGTTCACTCATTCACTGCTGCCTATGTAATGGACGCTCAGTAGTTCACTCAATGCTGAGCAATAAATACAAATTTCAGACACTTCCTCATCATTATCATCATTTTGTGTCATGACAGGTGTGGAGGTCATTTTTGGATGTGGACCATTGCTCTGTGGGATTGTTACTTAGACTGTATGTACAATTCAGTGGACTGTTGGAAGAAATGCCATGGACGCTACTTTTTTTGTTCCTCAGGTGGCATAAATATGTTCAGTAAATTTCAATTCAATCTGCCAATTAGATTTTCTTGTGATTTTTCTTTTTCTGTGCAATGCAAATTGCTGGCCTGATATAGGTACTGGATATATAGATATTCATCATATGCGAACTACAAATTTCTAGGACAAAGTTCATATAAATCTGTTACTCAGTAGCTCGTCTACAAAGCTGGCTATGTGACCAGAGGGTGACATTACCATAAATGGAGTGTCCAAAACTGCAAAGGTTCATTCTCTTGGAAGCATGAAGGTCCTTTGCAAATTTCAAGTCAATGTGACAATTAGATTTAGATATAACTTGCGTACAAGTGGAGATTATGGAGGTGCCTGAGAAAACATCAGCAGGGCAAACCAAAATAATTTGGATTCATCCACTGGGGACTTCCACATCCCTCAGAGCAGTTTGCTGTCATAGCTAAACAGAAGGCAAGAATCTCTCTCAAAGTTTTTTGTACTGCTGAACTACAGAGTGAATTCCTATTGAGCTTTAAAGTATAGTGCGCTTTCATGAATTTTTTGGCTTCCAACAAGGAGTTCAACTCACTAAAACACCCCTGTGTGTGTGTGTGTGTGTGTGTGTATGTGTGTTTTGAGTGGGTGTTTGTGTGGGTGTACATGGGCCGTGTTAAGTGTAGCAGCCTCATTGTGGTTTTTTTTTCCTCTGTCCTTCCTTTCTCCTCCTCTCTCTCTTTTTCTCTCTATCTGCTGTTGCCATGGAAACCAGTCCTACTCATACCCATATCCCCGTTCGCTGAGTCAGGAAAAGGAGGGTGTAGTTTGACTGGGGTGGTCCTATCAGAATCAGTAGATGGCATCTCAGACACATCTACCGATCAGGATCAAGCTGCTTGGAGCAGTTTGGAGAGGCTGAGTCACATTTGGTTTTCGGGATCGACCCATTGAAATCGCTCTGAAAGATTTCTTTAAGGGAAAGACCTCTCCTTTCAGCAACATTCACTGATTGCCCATGTTCTGTAGCTCCTATGTGCTTTCGTTTAATGCAGTTATCATGTAGGTTATGCCAGGATTCAGTGGAGTTTATTTTGACCTCTTTTTCTTTTTTAAAGAGCCCAAGATGAAAGATGAATGGGGCACTTGAACTTCCAGGAAAGCTGCTGCTTTCTTCGGAAAAGTGCGTCTTCAGCGGTGATCTCATACTACACCTGGGGCCATCACTGAAAAGTTCAACCAACAAAATCATTACAAATGTTATAACAATCGTGCTTTTCTTCTCATCATACATCACTCTTCTTTTTATTCGTATTAACATCAAATTAAAGGAATAGTTCATAGAGTGTATTTTGATATCAAAACGACATTTGGATCAAAGTCGAGATTGTGCAAATGCTGCAGAGGGGAGTGAGAATGAAGATGGATAAACTCTATGCTCACCGATCTTTATGCTCAATGTATTCCAACCAGCCAGACAGAATCAACTGTATCTGCAGGCTATGATATAATTGGCTCCAGTGCTGGTTTTTGTTTATCTTGCCACAAAAATATACACACACATACAACCACCTCATCTCATGGGAACTATGTTTTTCTCACACCACACAGACTCAGTGGGGGACTCACTGACATGACTGAGCTGTAATTAACAAAATACAAAGGGTGGAGTGTGCTCTGAATGGCATGATTCACATGCACACATTTAAAAAAGGAAAAAAAAATGAGATGAGACTTTTATATGATATGTGCAAGGTTATAATTGCAATATTTCAGTTGGGTTGCAATGCTCCTTTAAAGAATTCTTTTGTGAGTGGAATTTGCCATAACGACTCCTTTGTGATTGTATTTTGTTCTCCACAGAAGAGGACGGTAGAGCAGCAGTGAACAGTTGGGCAAGTCCATAGTAATTGAAGCAATTGCAAATGAATCCCATGGGACTGAATCTTCAGTCTGAGCTGAACTGAACACAGTTAATGGCTTTTGTGAACAACTCCTGTGTGACTCACTCCTGGGGCCATATGATAGGAACATCCGAATGAGAAAAATCTTATCTTAATCCCACTTAAGAAAGCAATTTAGAGTTTTTTCCAGTATAGGAGTGTTGTTGAATGCACCATGTCTGTTGCCAATCAAGGTTTTTTTTTTTTCTTTTTTTTTTTTTTGAGAATCTGAAAATCCCCCTCAATCTGCAGCAGAGATGTGAAATAATTTGATCTAATAGCATGATTCATGAATGAACCGATGAAATGGTCATTTTAAGGCTGGAACGTGCTTCTCTTGGCTTTACATACGATGGGGAGACATGCACAGGGACCATTCTGAGATGTGAGATGAGATCGTGTGGCTGTTTCTCATCTCGCTTGATATGCAGGTCCCCACGCAACATTGTTGAAATTTAAGGAATCAGCTTTTCTGCCTCTGTGACCCATAACATGCTTTTCTTCATAGACCTGCAGAGACATTTGCCAGTATAATAGGAGAGAAGAGCTGGAGCAAAGTGGAAAAATAAAAGTACTTTAATATCTGTACACAGTTACGGTGGGTGGCTGATGGATGCTTCGGTGTGTAAATGAGTAAATTAATGAAAGAACTGCTAAGGGCTAGCAGTGGATTTCTCTCTGAGCATGCTAATTACTGTTCACTGTCAGAAATTTCAAATCAAGTCATCACTTGCTTCAGAATTGCTAACATCTTCAAAATACACCAAATATATTTTTCAGAAACTGGAATGTTTGAGTGTTTACTCAGCTGTGTGAATGGGCCTTGATGACAGGTATACCGCAATTTGTGTGATATTGTTTCAGGAAGTTAAATTCAGGCTAACTTCCAAACTTATTATTATTGTATGTTGTAATTTCATGAAGCACTTAATACAGTAGGTGTTGATGTGCTGAATGGCCATGTTTAGTGTGACTCACACATATGGTTGTAATTTGATTACAGCAAGAACATGGGCAAGGTGTAGCAATTATTCTTAAACTCTGATTAAGATAATGTGATTATGTGCTTAGTCAAAGCAAAATCACAGTAACATGTTGTTGCTGAGTGACAGTGACATGAAAAAAACACTTGCAGGGAGAGGAGAAAAAGCCAAAAATAGATCAATTAAAAAATTTAAAAAAAAGAATCTCCTGGGACTGCAAAAGCACAGACCAGAGCTCATGCATGGAAATAGAAAAACAGGTGCAGAGAAGTGCATTAATATGGAAGAGAGGTGTGAAAGTAGCTATGGCCAGGGCTAGGACACAGGGCTGCCTCCTCTTCTTGGCTGAACTGGAATCATTTTAGGGAGTTCCCTCTTTGGCCAGATTACAGGCAACATGTTCCAGTTGGAATTATGAGCTTCTCCAGTTATAAAGTAGAGTGGAAACCTCCCAAATAGGGTAGCTATCTTTCAGTTCAGCTAACTTTATTTTGCCAGGATAATTCACTCAGCTCAAACTGTAAGTATATTCAAACTGTAAGTACAGTCTGTTGATTGAGTGTCAAACCTTTTGCTTAAATTTGCAAGTCTTAACAGAAGTCTTGTCTTCACTTCAGGAAGTTACTGCTCCCAGCAAATAAGTAGTCCTGCACACAACCCCCCTGCAAAACCACAACTTTTATTTTCATATTTTCATTTTTATACTTTGGATTTTATACACAATAAACAAATGAGATATAACATGTTTATTATTGAGTGTCTATGGTCTACCCTGCTTGGTGTTAGTTTAGAGCCTATCTATGTAACAGAAACATATCAGTGGTTTTCACTGCATTTTTGCCTTTGGTGTTAGATATTGTTGGCCAGCAATACACTGACCACCGCCATCAGTCCTTTTTTATTCCAACTCTTTCCAATACAGTCCTGTCCAAAAGTATTGGGACAGCAAGGCCAATTCCTTTTGTTTTTGCTGTATGCTGAAAAAATTGGGGTTTGACACCAAATGATGAATAGGAGACAACAGAGCAGGGGGAGGGGGATGGGGGGGGGGGGGGGGGTGCAAAGACCCCCCCACCCACTTTGCTTACCTCCCCCTTCAATTTGCCAAAAAAACTTTTTCTTTTAA
>JBBMJY010000022.1:18239150-18279418 GCA_037833715.1 Toxotes lorentzi
GTGTGTGTGTGTGTGTGTGTGTGTGTGTGTGTGTGTGTGTGTGTGTGTGTGTGTGTGTGTGTGTGTGTATGTGTGTGCTTTAATGATACTATTCTCTAAACAACCATCCTCCCGTGAGACACTCACAAACATTCTTACCTCTGCTTACCATGACCGTCATTGTCAGTGACAAAGATAGAAGGGTACACACAGACCTGGTGTCCTGTGCAGAATTTACCTAAGTCTACTTAAAGTTTGGACTCTGCAGTTTACTGTATCTGCGGAGCTGGGAATCCTGCCCAGGTGATATTCTGAGCGTCATTGTTATATTTTCAGCTAAAACTCACAGAATATGTGTGAGGCGTTGAAGGAGATGAAACCTCTTGCCCAAAATAGGCCATCTCTCTGAATGTACAGCAGAGCGACCTATGTCTTATAGCGGATCCATGCTTGGCTCTGGAAACCAGAACTGACCAAAATAGGACTTGTGGGCAAAATCAGCTGAATCTGAGCTGCCTGAAAATAGGACCTGTGGGCAAAGCCTGGCTCTCATGAAATAAGTTTGGCCCACCAAACTGTTACACAGAGTCTAAAATGTTCGGTTTCTCATGTATTGTGTTTAAATTTGATGGCGTTTCATCTGAGTTACTTGAGAAAAGCTACCAATGAACCTTGAGTCGTTCACTATCTTCATTTCAAGCACCAACATTTTATTAAACCTGCCCTAACTAGACAGCAGTGAGTGATGTCTCCATCCCAACATTTTCTGTTCTCACAAATGCAATGGGAGCTGTTAATAGAAGCAGCTTTTTCACATTTATCAAAGAAACATGTCAATTTAAGAGTTATCATTTAATTTTTTCACAGTTTATTTTTCATGTATGTAGCTATCTAGCTATGTAGACAGATGACCTCTGTTTTCTTAATTCCTCTAATATCTGATTGTTTGACTGTTTCTCCAGCCTGTTTATATTTTTGAACAAATCTGAGCCGTAGGCAGCGATTCAGAAGAAGAGAAAGGGACTGTGCAACTAATCATGGTGTTTGACAATATTACAGTAATATTACATAGTTAATTACAGGGTATGTTCTGAAATAGACATGGACATTCTGCAGGCTATAGCCAAAAGTGAAAGTCAAAAGCCTCTTAAAGGGGATGCAGGAGAGTTGAAGAGGAGGTGTAAAGGGAGAGACGTGAGGCCAAGACACGACGTGAGGTGATTGACTCAAAGTTATAACTCAGTCAAATCTTAACAGGCTTGATACACATGTTGATATCATTCAACATGCCAAGTGTGAGTTACACTTCCCGAGGATATCATTTAATCTGCTTAGAAAAAAGAAAAAGAAAAAAAAGACACTTCAGAACTTGACAGAGAATAATCACATTTTCAAGTTTTCTTCAGCACCAAAGTAATTAATTGATAGTGTTGTCTGTACATCCATGGGTACATTGCAAACAAGAACTGCTAAGGGTTCATTTAGCATAATCGATAAGGTGCCTTTTTGCCAAAATGTAAACAAATACTTGTATAAGAGTGGAAAAAAAAAAGAACTGGGCTAGAACTGAACTCAAAAGAGAACATCAGTACCAAACTGTAGCTCCCATTCCAACAACCATTTGATGAGGTTTGTGGAGCTTTGCTCTCCTGATTTTATTTTTTCCTGTCTTGATATTTGTTCCCAAATAGGCCTATGTATTGCCATATGTTGGCGTTAGTGTGCAGAAATGTTTGTAACCTCCTCTATTTTCACACAATAGCCAGATTTCACACTGAACTGATAAAAAAAGAACATAGTAGAAAGTCATGCAGCTCTTTTCCTATGGAAAAAAAACTCAGCAATCCACTTTAAAACACATGTACGTCTCTCCAGAAGATTCAAATTACAGGAGGAACAGCAAGTTTCTAGAAAAATTTTAGGTAATTGCCACTGTAAGTGAAAAATTACCCACCTATCTGCAATTAAAATCACAGACTACTGCAGCTAAGGTTAAACTCTCTCCTCCTGTCATAGAGAAATCAATCCAGTCTGACTGGGGCTTTAGTCTGCCAGTGTCATCTGCAGACGTTGGAGCAGTTCTGAGATTTGTGTATTTGTAGTGAGGTGGTAAAGAAGAGGTCACAGTTTTGGATCAAAATCTGTTAAAAGATGTGTGTTGTTTGCTTATGTTGCTAGGCCACTGTTAGCCAAATCTGATCAAACACACCCTTTAGCACCCATGAAACTGATCAGCTAAGTTTTGAGTGTGAAACTCTTGATAAATAACAGGATGTTCACAACTAACTCTGATCGTTGCTTATTTACTCATAAACATTTAATATACATTGTATACTTGATCTAGTATTTGTGAGGAAGCCGTTGAGCAAAATAAAAAAAAAAACAAACAAAAAAAAAAACCATGAGCAGTCAGTCATAAATAGACAACATGTAAAGCCCAGTAAAGCCCTGCTCATATTGATTTTAAATCACTGCAAAGCATGGCCTCTTGTGGCTCACAGCTTTTGTAACAGTGGTAATGTAATACCCCACTGTAATCAAACAGAGGGCAAGTGCAAGAAAGCACAGCTGAATGTAGGAAGACCACAAGGAATTCAGCTGTGATTTATGGCAAATGTTCAGGGATTCCTGTACATTTTATTCAGTGGAACGACCAGTTTTCAGCTTTATCTCTCAGAAACAGAAGATACAACAGACAGCCATGTTCTGCTGTACCTATCCATTTACACACACGCTTTGAAAAGATGCTGCTTATCATAATTTTTGACAAATACAAATACTCTAATTTTAAAAATATTTTTTCCGTTTGAGCTGTTATTCATTTTCCTAAAGTAGACCACTTTATTGTAGGATAACTTGTTTTGATATCATGTTTTGATGAAGCCCAAGGCCGTTTAAATGCGGCTGCTGCTGTTGCCAGGCAGTAAACGCAATCCCAGGTGTTAAACTGAAAGCTCCAAAGCTGAAGTTGATGTTTTCTCCTTCTGTGGACCTGACAAGCCTCAAGGTGACCCAGGAAACAGGGAAAGCTTGAGAGTGTGAGAGAGAATGAGAGAGAGAGAGATGACTTGATGACTGACAGAGTGACTGGCTGGCCAGCTTCCTGTTTTCTCACAGACTGTTGTTAAACTCAGTCAATCTTGGAGAATCCCAGTGCTGCCATCTGGGATTAACTGGAGCTTTGTTTGGCACTGCCAACTGGCACAGATGGTATAAGGATACTATATCATTTGTTGAGATTTGAGTATAGTAGAATGAAGTAGAGCTGAAGGTTGTCTGTTATCTTTAGTTATCAGTGGTCAATTTAAGCCATGACAGGAACCACACCTTGTTTACTTGGCCAGAAGAGTTCAAGGGGAGTTATAAATCTATATTTCATTTTCCAGATGCCAACTCTGTTTATCTAATTGTGCTTCTTTTGCTGTTACGACCTCCCACACGACTGGTCCACTCTGGGCAGTCCTTCTCCTGTAGTACAAGTCATTGTCTGTGTAGATTTAGAGCGCCCTTTTGCAAGGCAGCTATCTATTTATTTTACTGGAAAGCACTCGGGAGATCCTACTGTCACAGTATGAAATCGATGATTGTTTTTATTTGATCATAGTTTATTTTTGGTTTTGACCTTTGTTTGGGTATATCTGCTGAGTAATAATGCTCTTTTGAAGGAAGCTGCCCAGTGTAACCACAGTGTGATGTGTTGACTTCTGAAGAGCTTCACTGAAGCATCTGTGTAAGGTTAAGTGTTGTTTTCAAGGGCTCCTCAGCAGTGGCCTTTAGGGAAAAGCAACCAGTCACCTTCCCCACACAAATTTATCCTGATGTTTCTGCGGCTCTAGTCTCAGCCCTGTCTCCCTGAGAACTAAATCCGTAATGGATGATTCTGCATCTCAGGACTTACATCCAGTGCCAAAGCTCAGGGCCAAAGCAGGAAGCAATGTGGCCTTCAGGTACCAGGGCAGAAAGTAAGGGTGAAGAGGTCGAGGTGGTGAACTGGTGATTAGCACATTTGAGTTTGTTTCCTCTTTTATTAACCACTTTTAAAAAACTAAAAATAAATAAATTAGCAAACAACTTTATGAAGCTTTATGAGAATCAGCTCATTGGTTATTTGTGCAGCACACCTTCACTGCTGACTCTCACTCCTCTCATAGCGATGTTTTCGATTGCAGCAGGCAGCTGTTTTCACAGAGAAAGCTCTAAAAACCCAGTGTACACCACCTGCTCAGCACCAAAACATCAGACAGACAAAGTTAGAGAGTACCAGGTAAACACAGTAGAACATTTAGCCGCTAAAACATATTTCTCTCAGAAACTGGTAGAGACCAAAAACCGAGATAAAGGAGAGTGAATATATAACATTCTGAACGCTAACATACTGAATGCTAACAAGTTCACTATATCAGCTGACGGGGTGAGGATATGTTGGTATCATATTGTAGAAAGTGAGAAAAGTAAATTATTGTTGGCACTGAACGGAAGCCAGAATTGTTAAGTACTGGTGTTCTTATCTTTGCTAATGAACCTGAAACATGTAGCTTACATGAAAGACTGCAGGCAAGTGCACATCAGATTGAACCTCTGCGCTGAGGAGATAAAGCGCTGCAGTCAAATGAAAGTGGTGTAGTTGATTAACAAGTTCAACTAATAATTAATTGTCAGTCTTGTCACACTTATTTACCAAGACTGAACAAACCCGGACCCGTCCGTTAAGTTGATTTATCCCCTTACTCACTGATATTAAAGGAAACTAATAGAATTTAACTGGCCTCATGCTTCTTGTGGGTGTGCTGATCTGCTTCAGAACAGCATCCCACTCAGCAGGCTACTGACTATGAGCAGCAGTTTGCCACTCTCTTGAGTAAGGCTGCTCACATAACACCTATAATGTCCATCACAAAACCAACAGGGGTCCACTGCCGTTCTGCCCAGCTATCACCAATGTCTTCCATGTTTCAAAAGTGTAACCGTGATGAAACTTGGATTTCTCAACAACTGTTTATCTGAATGTCATGTTTAACGTCTGGATTACTGTTGTGCATTCTCAGCAAACATCTACATTTCCTGCAGACAGGTGCAAGCATTTAGTTTGTAGTGCTAATATGAGCGATGACAAGTTAATGTGGACGTTCACAATGTTTATTGGTGACTGAATCAGTCCTCACTGTCAGGAGCAGTCCTGTGAACTCAAATAATGAGCCAGAGAGCTAAAACTTCTATGACACTGTGATCATCGTTTTTGATAGATGGCACCTTTACCTTTCACATTCAGATTTAATTTTGGATACTACAGTGTTGGTCAGGAGGAGGATGAGGAGGAGGAGGGACACATTTATCCCGGGCATAAGGCCAAGTACTTTAGAGTCTTTGGCAGAGAGGACAGTTGCTGATAATGCTGTTGATGTTTTTGAAAACACCTGTTACTGCTACTATGGCTGCTTAGCTATGATGACTGTTTTGTGTAATGAAAGGTTTGCTGGATTACCCCAGAACCTGTGAAACTTGGATTAAAATTTCAAAAAAGATGCTGGAGCAGGTGTGCTCCGACATACAAATATTTTCAGTGCCACTTCACTTGCGCTATAAGCCCTTTGGTAGAAACTATTAAAATTATCAGTACTCCCTGAATAATTTAGTAATGCTTCATAGATCACTTGCAGGCTATTAATCAGAAGTTTTTTTTGCAAGTCTTGGGATGCCAGGTTATGGCTGGTATTTATGCTTCCTGTTTGTTAATAATGCAGTTATTAATCACTTTAATAAATACATCTTCCCGATTAATTAAATACTCACTAAAAAGACCATCTAAGTGTCATCGTAGGAGAATAGACACCAGCCAGAGACATTTTTCTCAACCAGGTAACCTCACAACGTTGCTCTAGTACTTTTAACTAATTTGTAAGGCATTACTAAATGATGTGTTAACAACACCTAAAGGCATTATGTACAGCTTATAAACCCTTCATTAAGGCTGCCTTATGTGAAGTCATATTTGTAATGCTTTTTATATAGAGTTGAACATTTGGGCACATGGCACATTTTGTTGATTTTTTTTTTTTAAGTTAAAGAAATTAATATAACCCTTCCAAAAGACAGACATTAAAATGAACCTTTCTTCAAATGTTAATGCACTGTCATTTTTCATTTTGAGAGAAAGAAAAAACAGTAATTGTGGTATGTGCAAAAGTTTTGGCACCCTACTAAGTCAGTACTTAGTAACCCCACCTTTGGCAGATATCACAGTGTGCAAACACTTTTTGTAGCAGATAATTGTTTTTTCTGTTTTTGTTTTAGGAATTTACGCCTACTCTTCCTACACATAACTTCCATTTCTGAGATATATGTGTATATCACAAGATCTACCCACAGATTTTCAGGTCAGGGGACTGTGAGCTCTGTTCCTCATAAGCCTCATCTTACGTTTCCTGAACTGTCCTGTTGTAGGAGCCACTTTCATGACTGACTGCAGGACAACCGCATTCAGAAATTACTGATTTTTAGTGGAATCAATTCTTCCCTCTATCTGTGCAATGTTTCTTGCGCCACTGGCTGCCGCACAACCCCAAAGCAGAATATTTTCCACCCCAATACTTAACAGCTGGCAAACACCAGGTGAGTGATTACTGATTAAGTGGGGCCACAGTTTTTTTAAGTCCATGAAATAAAATGTAAGAGTGCATGGGCATTTGAAGAAATGCTTGTTTTCGTGTCTGTTTGCTGCAGGGGTTGTATTTACTTGTTTATTTTCTCTTCAAAATTTGCATTTTGGCCAGAGGAGTAAACTTACATACAACTGTACACTACGTGTTTAGAATTACAACATTGTGACGCATCCAACACCCATAAACACACTTAAACCATCTCAGTTAAAATAATCTTTTGGCTGTTTTTGTTCACAGAAGAATCGTTTTTTTTTTCTCTTAGGGACAGGTAGAGGCAGCATGGCAACAGTCTCAGGGACAAGCTCCACTTCGTTTGTGTGTGTGTGTGTGTGCGCGCGCGCGTACGGTGACACAGTGAGATAAAGACACACACACACACACACACACACACACACACACACACACACACACACACGTCCAGGCACAATTAGGCGTACAACACACAAACGCGCACGTTCATGCGCACGCGCAACGCACCTACTCTGGCGTCCTCTTTCCATCTTCATCCATCTCCCTCTCTCTTTCCCTCTCTCTCTCTCTCCACGGGGGATAGATGGGAGGAGACGCTCCTGCTGAATGTGTTTTCCCTGCAGCGGGGTTTACGGTAACGGAGAAGAGGAAGAAGAAAAAGAAGAAGGGCACCGCTCATCTCTGTCGGTCACGGATCCGTTGCTCGGGTGTGATTTTCATAACCGCTCACTGACCTTTCTCCTCTCCGGCGTGCCCGCATCTTGGCTCTTTCTTTTTTTTTTTTTTCTTTTTCATTTTTTTCACTACACATGGAGGCGGAGCGAGGCATATTGTAACGAAATCTACCGCGGAGATCTGACCGAAAACAGCGTGTGTGTATGTGTGTGTAACCTACTTGGATTTAAACGTTACCGTATGATCCTGAAATGAATCACACTACTACCGAGGTAGATGTGCTCCCATCCTCCGTTTTCAGGCCCCGGGGGTACCGAGGATGCGGCTGGTAGCGCGGGTACCTGTCCTGGTTTCACACCGGCTCGGTTCGTCCCGGTAGACTGATCCTGCTGCGGTGTCCACAGGGGCCACCAGAGTTTTTTTTTTTTTTTTCAAACAGGATCCGCCACCAGCAGCCTGACAAATGGATAACTACTCGACTTTACAACGTAAGGCAACACGGGTAGACACAAAACCTGCTGCAGTATTTGTCATTCACTCTATCTGTGTAAATGATTGGCATCCCTTCATGAGTGATCACATTAATATCCATACAGTGACCTTATTTCACAAAATACAATTTTTACAGGCTATCCAAAATGTCCTGTAAATCTGCTGTCGAATGTATCAAACTCATAAATTTTATTTATTTGTTTTGTTATGACCATATATTATTATTATTATTATTATTATTATTATTATTATTATTATTATTATTATTATTATTTTGGCGAGTGTCATTCCACCAGTGTAATTATTTAAAATTTGCATCAGCTACTGAGCAGCAAGACTTGGCTCTGTGTATGTTATATGGTTATTTAAACATTATTTTTTTCCACTTCATTTTCTATGAAAATGGTCCTTTAAGCTCTGTGATGAGCTAATGAAACAGCCATGACTGCAGGAAGAGGGTGGGTGGGGGAGTGGCAGTGTGTATGTATGTATGTGTGTGTGTGTGTGTGTGTGTGTGTGTGTGTGTGTGTGTGTGTGTGTGTTTGTGTGTGTGTGGGTGGGTGATATATGATGCAGTGTCATATACCCTCCTGTCTTGACATGTAGCCCCCAGCAGTTCTGCCATGATATAGCTTCATACTTTCATATGACATATTATCACACATACACACCTGTTAAATCCACCAGCCTGAGGCATTTTAGTGATTAGCCTATCTCGCGCATTATTTAGCTGTATCAGTCTGCCATGCTTGTTACAGGCTTGTAATGACAAGAGCTTGTTAACCATACAGCTAAATTGTTTATTGCAGCAGCTGTATAAACAATTTTTCAATAAACAATTTTTCTTTTTTTCCAGATCATAATTTTTCTAGTTGTATGCTGCAATTGCATGTCCAGTCTTTTCACTTACTGTATGATGGGCTATGTCTTTCTGACTTGCAGAGCACTAAAGCAACATTCAAGAAAGGGCTTCTTCTAATCAAAGGGAATATTTAATCATAATCTTCAGTGCAACATATTTCAAGGCCCCTCTGTTTATTGTTGCTCCTGAGATGGGGTTTATTAATCCATTTTCTTTTTTCAGCAGGACTGTGCAGTCATTGCTGATCAGTTTATTTTGTATCATTTTGCAAACAGGCCATTATATGTGTTCAGTGTGTGTTTCTTTCCTTGGTCACATATAGAGTAGCTGTCTATAATCTGTGTATATACACAATATACTACATGTGACTATAGAATAATCTCTCATTTCCAAGATATATGCGTTACCATCTCGTTCTTTGTGCATATAATGTATATATTTGTCTTTCTGTTGGCTCATAGACAGCACAGACTCACCAGAGTCTCTGAAGTGACCACTGAGACTGTGTTTTCCACCAACATTTTAAAAAGCATTCAGTTACCAAGTAGAAGTGTGTTCCAGTGGCAGTGGTGGCAACAAGTACCTTCTGAGTTACATGTGCTTTACTGAAGTATTTCCATTTTAGGCTACAGTAATTTATTTCACATTTAGAGGGAAAGAGGACTTTAGTAAGACTTTGAATGCAGGATTTTTATTAGGAGCTCTATTTGGTTCAAGTTATCTGTGGTCTCTTTAAGAAGCTGTTAGGAGGGTTTGGTAAGGAGCTACCAAATACTCTATAGTTCTAGCTTCTCAAATGTGAGGATTTGCTGCTTTATTCATCATGTTACAGTAAAAGGCGTATCTTTGGGTTTTAAACTGTTGGTCAGATTAAACAACTGAAGATGAAGATGTTATGTTTGGCTTCAGGGAATTTTGACAGTGATTTTGCAGTATTTTATGACACTTGATATAACAGCTGAATAATCTGTTAATCAACAGATGTGTTAATATTACTGATATATATACAGTCCTCAGTCTTTAGCCAACTATATTGAATCCTGTGATCATCTTGTTTTCATTTTACCCTCATACTTTTCCATTCTAGTCTAACTATAGATGTACTGAGCAGTGTAAGTCCTTTAATGTCAGTCTAAATTAAGCGCCCTCAGTGTTGAGTGTAATGTAAGAGGCCTCAGATCCGAGACACGATAAATGCATTAACATTTCCTCTTCAAAGAACAAACTTGCAAGCAGCTAGAGGAGGACGGTTGGCTCAGACTCTCTCTGCTGCTCCACTACTGCTCTGACAGGACTGCTGCTGCTCCTGCTGCTGTTGATGCTGCTGGTTGCCTAGTGACTGTATCCATGGAACCGGCTCCCATCGTCATGGTGATGGGCCAAGGGAAAGAGACCCAGTGAGGGAAGGGGGACAGAGATACCAGTACATCTGCAACGTGGATTGTGATGAGGAGGATGAATTGTGATATTATCGAGGATGACGATTATGATGATTGTGAAATGTTGGCATTGTCACATGTGGTGATGGCAGCGATGTTGCTGAGGACAGTGTTGAAGAGTCCAATTAAATTTAGAAACATTATAGAGAAAATAGTCTTTGTCAGTTGAGAGCAGTGTATTTAACCATATCTGCACAAAATGATGACTGGTAAATACTGAGCTTATGGATGGGCAGCAGAGAAGAGTCATACTGCAGGGTTAAGAGACAGCAATTAATATATAAGCAAATATGCCCCAAAATGTTGTGATTCCAGCTTCTGTTTTATATCATTACAAGCTGAAAATCTTTGTTGATTTTTGTTTGTTTAATGAGGATTTTTCACTATTGTCTGGCTCTTTATGGACCAAAAGATTGATTGGTTAATCAATAAAGTAATCGGTACATAGGCTATAACTATTTTAAAAATAATGATTAGTTGCAGCGAGTGACTTTATGTTACATTTTGGTTGTAGTATGACCAGGGGCGGGCTGGGGTTGAAATTCAGCCCAGGAGCTTGGTTTGGAGAGGCCTTTTATCCGATCGCATGACAGACGCAAGTTGAACTGTGATTTCATGTTATTTCATAACAAAAATTAGCAATAACTCATTGACACTGGAAAGAATGTCTAATTCAGAAAGCCACTGACATAACTGCAGGAGTGGATAGGCTTATTGTTCTGTGTGACTGGAGTTGGAGCATCAACATATGACATCTTTATATAATTCAATGCAAAGACCTATTGCCAACCCACTCCTGCACACTGCACCTGTACCTGTCACTGTTTTTCTGGTGGTTCCTGCTCCACTTTCCTCCTTCTCCTCCTCCTCCTCTTCCTCTTCCATCTCCTCCTCCTCCTTCTCCTGTCCCCCCTCAACCGTCTCTTCCTGACTGGTCTGTCCCTCTGCATCCACTACACTGACCTTGTCAGCTATTAACAATTACAGCAACAATGATAAACTTTATAGCCCTTTAATCTATTTTTCTTGAACTGGTGCAAATGGCTTGTTGTATCCATATACTAGTACTTTTGTACAACTGAAACTACACCACAACATGGCCATATATTAATGTACAAACAGAGCAGGAATACAGGATACATAGCCTATATATTCAAATATGATCTTTTTAACTTTGAATACAGGCTCTCTCCTGAAATATGTTTTCTTTTACAATAAAGAGATGTGTGTGTTTCTTTTGGTCAGCCACTATGGATTTTATTTTTAATTGATAAAGCAGATGAATAATTTATGCATGTATGGTGTATCATTGCTGATAGGCTACCTTTAATGTTCTGCGTGTCCTAAACACATCAAGTCTGGGATGATAGGAACATGTAGGCAGTGCTTGCTAACCTGCTGTGGCCATGCTGATCAGTTCTGCCACGGAAAAGCTCTGTCAGTTTAGTACATTTGGCTGCTTCCTGCGCTAGCTGTTTTTTTCTTTTCAACCCTGATTTTTTCAGCTCCACTCATTTCTTTTCCTGGCTTCGTTCTTTTCGCCATATTTCTGGCTTCTTTCTTAATTTACCCTGCTCATCTTTCTTCTTTTCATTTGATAGTTTGATGACTGACTGAGCGGCTGAGCCAATCACATTTCAATGGAAACAGGGATCTGCTCAAATTAGAAGGGGCCCCCTTAATATGCAAAATATTAGTTTGACCCAGTCCAGTGGTGCGGAATCATCCCAATCTAATGTTACGTTCCACTCTGTACCACCTGCAGCTGTGAGGACCGGCTGCTGGTACACTGATGCTGTATTTTATGGGGTAAAAAAAAACGTTCCCGAACCTCCCGATGGCCCGGGCCCCTGAGTATGACTATAAGCGCCGCTGCCTCCTTTTGAGTATAAACTACACACACTACAGTTTTGCTGCATTTTCTCAAATCCATGTAAGGGAGATTTTGCAGGATTTTAGAGAGGCAGAGGAGAGTAGAGGAGGGAGGAAGGAGGAACAGACAGAAACATTATCCTCTTTGTCACGGCACGTTCTGTACTGTAGGTTCACACAGGCTGCATGAAACTGTTCCAAATTGGTCTCTCAGAGGATAAATTTATCTCATCCATTTTACTCATTTAACTGGTTTAATGTGATTTTATTTTTTTTTCTTCACTGTGAATATAGATTTAAATGGTGGCATCCATTGTGTCCCTTCTCCAGTCTCAGTGACAGTTTTTCAATGGTTGCATCATGCACATTGTTCTCTCCAGCGACATAATTTCATTGGTGCAAATTGTGGGCCAATTTTTTGTGCAGTCTAACAGGAAAATGAAATTTTAGAGGAAATATAGAATTTTATTCAGTATTCCCAGTGCTAGTTTTGTTTTTAAAGGTCACTTTAAATACATTCTATATTCCTTTGAGTAGAAAAAGTTAGATCTTGCTTGCATGAAGCAATCGTAGGACTCTATTTGTGCTGTTGTAGAAAGAGAGCAACATGTCCAGGCAAAAAAAAATAATGGGTGCACATTTGTGTAGATAAGCACGAGCATAAGTAAGTGGGAATTTAATAATGCAAGTGCTTGCATGAGACATCTGAAGGCATCACTTGGGTTCTGGAAAGGGCATTTGTTTTTGTTAGTTGCACCCCTTCGTCAACTATTTTTTGTTGGCCAGATAAAACAAGACATTTGAAGAAATGACCTTGAGTTCTTGGAACTTGTGATGAACTGTTTTTTTTTTTTTAACTAGTTTCTGACATTTTATAGTCTGTTTAAAAAAGGATCAACAGACCAGAATGGAGACTGAAAATAGTCCTTAGTTGCAGCCCTATCTCTGATATAATTTACCCTAACAGTTTGCATATTAACTCTGTTTATTCTGTTTAGGTTGCCTCATAGAAAAACTTAGAGAACAAAGCAGAAAACAAACCACAGATGTTTTTTTTTTTTTTCTGCACAGTACCAGTCTTTTAAGAGTCATATCCTGAAGTGCAATATGCCCATTGCAGCAGTGTTATTTGGTTCTTTGGGGCTTCAAGATGCACAGCTGTGGCTCACCAGGCAGCATCTGTCTTGTGATACAGTGAAGGGGACAGGTCGTGGAGCTTCTGGTATTTCTCTGTCTCAACAAAAAGTCTGTCTTTATCCATTGTGACAGCAACAGGAACACTTAAGAGAATGGCCTGTCACGACAAGGACAAAGTCAAGCCAGGATATTGTGGCTGGGATGTGCCAAGTTTGGAGTACGTTCTGAAATAATGCAACTTTTCAGACCATGTTTGTGCCTCACTGCTTGTTCACATAGAAAATAAAATGAATAGCTGTTTGGATGTGCATAATATGGTGGCTCTACCTGTACTTGTTTTGCCATAGTGAACAAATTAACAGTTTGGGGGGAAAAAACCCATAGAGACCCATGCAGTTGTTGAACAACCTGGTGGGACTGTCGCAAGGTGTTTCACACTATGCAGTAGGCTCAGTGTGTGTGTGGGTGGATAGTTGAGTCTTTCACACTTGTCATACAGCGGGACCCTGTGATTCTGCTGAATTTGCTAGGTTTGTGTGTGTGTGCCTCATTTTTGTCTCCATGTTTCCACCATTACAGGCTGGTGGTAACTGGCCCAGCATAAGGTTCTTCTTTTGTTGATCATGTTTTTAATTCCCAAAATGTTTACAACCCAAACAAATGAAGAGATGTGAAGTCATCAATCTAAGTCAGGTATTCTTGTGTATTCTGCTGTCAGTATGTATTGTTTGTATGTGGATTTGGAGGTGGTCCTTTATAGAATATGTAAATGATTGTATCTGAATGTATTACAAACATATTTTAAATCTAATTTAAGTATTCAGTTTCTACTGCAACCAGTTGCAGACATTCTGGCCTTATAGCCTCCTCAGCCAGAATTTGTCATACATATAGTTTAGTATGTTCACAGATGGTTTACCATGTTGAGTGACAGGAAATGAATTAAATCGGTGTGATGCACACAAATCCCCAACACAACAACTCGCATCATGGCCAACAAAGAGTGACACCTCATGCTTTACACATCTTGTACATGTCTCTTGAATGAATATATCTGTCACACTTGGACTTGCATGAAGCTTTTGTTCAGTAAAATTCAGGATTTCAGTCTAGACTGGCTTTATTACAGCTTTGATTATTAGTAGTTGACTTATTCCATATTTCTGTCCAACAAAAACCACAAGCTCTGTGTCTTTTCTTACAATAGATATCAAATTCAGTCACAAAAATAACTCCTTTCGAGGCTAGCTCCTAAAAGATGTGAACTATTCTAACAAAAGAGAGTAATTTATTTCCTGAACTTTGTAATGCACATCTTAAAAAAATATAAAATCACAGGCTGTTTTTGGTGCTGTGATTAAGTGTGTTTTATTTTGGAGACAGTACAGTTCAGATTTAATTTCTTTTATTTGCCACAAAAACATTAATAACAATACATTTGAGAACTTTTTTGGGAAAAAAAGCAAACTTTGAAAGATCAATTTAATTTAGCGTGTTCTGTGTTTTCAGTGAGATTTCAGAATTGTTAAAAATCATTGTTGTGAGCAGCTGGTAAACCAGTCATTACAGTGAAGGACACCAAATATCAATATTTGCAATTTTTTTTTTTTTTTTTTTTTGCTCTATAAAAAAAAAAACAGAAGAACAGAACGTTAGTAAAGAGAGAATGAGGCATCACTTGATTAGAAGTTGGTACACTATTATTGTGCTTTACAACAAATTTTTAGGTACTCATACTTTTCTGTCTCCACTCCACTTGTAGTTATATTGTGCTTTTTACTTCATTACAATTATGTGACAGCTTCAGTTACAAGTGACTTTACAGATTAAGATTTTATGTCTTAATCTTATCCACCACTGGCCATAGTCCATTGTGTTTTTTCTCTACAAAAGTCAGGCGATTTTTCAATATAAGTACAAATAAAAAATTGTCGGCCTTCTTAAAATGCATGACAAGTACAAACTGATCCAATAATTCCTGGAGAGGGATGTAAAGTGTGACAGTCTCCCAGGAGAAGGGAGGAGGAGGCAGGTCTGTCTGGATCCTGTGCTGGTTGGTCCACGTGTTGCCGTGGGCGACCCACACTCCTCTTAATGGGACAAAGGCCTGGGCATCCTCTGGTCTGAGCCCTTCGTTATACTCGTGTACATTGGAATATTTGAATGTGAGTGAGAGGGACCCTAAGGGCCCTGTTAGAGTCTTTAAAATCCTTGCATCCCTTTCAGACTCATAGCATTTAGCATGGAGGTAAATTGAACCTATTGAGTCTAATAATAAGCATCTCAGTGTGGCAAAAATAACCACAACATCTATTCATGCTTTTTTTGGAAGAACACAGATGAGATGAAAGAAAAGCAGAACATAAAAACAGACACGTGATTGCAATGAACATGTGATTAGCATTAGTAGCATCTTCAGTTTTCTTCTTTATTTTGGGAAAATTATGACGACTCAACAGGGAAACTTTTAAAAAGCAGAACAGCAGAGTGGACGGAGAGATTAAAACACAGAGAGGAAGAATGGGCGTGAAGTTGAGAGTAGTTGACCAATCTAAGTCGACAGCATCTGCCTCCTGTCCTGCTCTGTTTGTCTCATCTCAGCTGTCACTGGCTATCAGACGTGAGACTGAAAGATGGTAGTCTCAGTGTCCACACAGTTTCACTGCTTTTTAGCATTTTATCATCTCAACGAGACTGTATCTCTACTTTTATATGTTAAGGTTTCTTCCTTAAAGGAGAAGTCTGACTTTTTTTTTGTTTGTTTTTCATTATTGTGAACAAATCCCACAAAAAAAAAAAACCTACATTGCAAATTCATTGCAGTCTGTCTCTCAATACTTTCTGACTTCTCCAGCCTGTCTGTGGCTTTCAGTCCCAACCTATTTGTTCTTACTGAAGACAAAAATCTATCAAGTATATAGTTTCAAATATATAGTTTTTTAAAAAAGGCTAAATAATTTTCTACAATCACTGGTCACTTTAGATTGTAGTGACAATTTATGATGCCCTTGTGAGTATTTCTGGCAGCAGGATGGTGTGTGTGGGATCAACAGAAAAGTTTCATGCTTAAACTTTGGCCAGCAACTGCTTTTATTTGTGTGAATAGTATGGCTGTAAATTATGTTCATTTCACTGAGATACTGCAGGCTGGCAGTATTAGTTCACAACTGCTCAGTATATGACTGGGAACAGTGGGGTCGTCTGCTTTGTGAGGAATTAGCTGCTCACACCAGGATCAGGAGAGGAAATGAAGACTTGACGTGATCATGGGAAAGGAATCAGCCAGTAATTAATGCTCTGACACCAAGGAAAGTCAAAAGAATGACATGACTCTTTCCATCTGCTGTGGTCAGTTATGCAGTAGTGGAGGTGCTGTGCTCTCATAGATCTTTTATTTAAGTAAAAGTAGCTATACCACAGTGTAGAAATACTCTGTTATACAAGTAAAAGTCATGCATTCAAAAATTTAAGTTTTAAAGGTAATAGAATCAAAATATACTTAAAAGTGCCAAAAGTGAAAGTACTCATTATGCAGAATGTCCTATTCCAGAATAATATACAGTACATTATTGGATTATAATTATTGATGCATTAATATGTACATTATGTCTATGTTGCTGCTAGTAAAGGTGGGGATAATGGTGGATTATTAAAGTCTAATAGTCTTCATCTTTAATGAAACATCAAAATGTTTGTTTTTTTTTAATTAAATTACACAGTCCCAAGGCTTTGGCCTTGGTAGAACTATTTTAGGTGTGTTCAGGTCTGTACTGCACTCAGTCTTCACACAACCTTGACAAATTATACATTGTCTATGCAAGCTCTCTCAGTCCCACAGTTCTATCTGTGCAAAGCATATTAGGATCCCCATATCACTGCTGCAGCTATTGACACAGAATCGGTTCAGACTTATGGCTATGGTTCAAATGTACAAAGTAGCAACATATGGAAATACTCAAGTAAAGTACAAGTACCTCAAAACTGTGCTTATGTATAGTTCCACCACTAAAAGTCACTCCTGTCATTGAAAAACCACTTCCTCTCTGCCCCCCAAAAAAGAAGAGTAAACGCCTCACCCAAAAGACCTTTTTCATGGCCTTCGCATGTGTGACTAATAACACTAATAATATCTGAATTCCACCTAAATGGTTAACAGCCATTATTTAAGTCATTCTTTAGTCCCACCTGTGCTTTTTGTGCTATCAGTCAAAATGTCTTCCAGAAACAGGTCTATTGTTGTGTTTTAATGTCAAAATGGGACTAAAATATAGACTAAAAGAGATAATGGTCTATAATGATACATGGTGTTTTTGACACCACTCACCGCTCTTTGACTTTGTTTGTAAGCACAGCCTGTCAGCAAATGTCCCATAGAGCATAGTACAGCCATGCAAGCATGCCAAACATCCATTACTACAATATAACAAACGGTATTACACACAGCATACTATTTTAAAGCAGCACGTCTTATTCTCTCTCAGTAAACAGTATCTGAATGATGCTCCATTGAAGGGTTTAGTTTGTTCATGAGTTCATCTCTGACATGAGATGAGGCATGGTAATTTTGTTTAACAGTGTTTTTCTTTACATTTGAGCAAAGTCCTCAGGCTCACTGTAGGCACCAATGTGTGGAGAATGTTAATAGACCACTCCACCGCACGTGACTGAGGGGAGACCTCAGATCTGTGTGTGTGTGTGTGTCTGTGTGTATGTGTATGTGTGTGTGTGTGTGCAGTATAGCATGTCACTCTAGACTAGTGAGTGCTCATTTATGCACGTGTATGAGTGTACTGAGAGAGTGAAGCTTTATGTGACTCTATGAATTGTGTGTGTGTGTGTGTGTGTGTGTGTGTGTGTGTGTGTGTGTGTGTGTGAGAGAGAGAGAGAGAGAGAGAGAGAAAGGATTGCTGACTCTGAATTTTCTAGTCTCAATACTGTTGGATTTCCAGCTCTGAAAAACTTTTCCTTCAATCATTTAACTAATCTGTGTGTGTGGGCTTGTATTGCTATCTTTGTGAGTGCCAGTTTCAGTTTTAAACCATCGCAGTGAGAATATTTCTGCACTGAGGACATTTTGGCAGGTCCCCACTTCTTCAAAGAACTGTTTGAAGGTTAAGACTTAGCCTCTGTCCTAGTGCCCTTGCTTAAGGACCAAAGCTTTTAAGTGCCTACAGATGATAGATGCGTATCATTCTTTCTTTATTTAGAATGACTGATACCACTATATTTCTAAACAGCAAGGTTAGGGAAAGAGGTTAAGTTCTGGGAAAGGTCACTGTGATTTTTTTTTCTGTATTAAACCAGATCAGGATCTTTCTTTATTATTATAACCATGTACTGGTTTTAGGACCGACATTAATCAACAGACACAAAGAAGGTGAAGTTCATGACATGTTATACTCAGCATGAATATTATTCATGTCCAATTACAAATTATGGAAGAACCTCACAGACAGTCTTCATATAAGATTAACAATCTGTTCTTCTTAATGAGACTGATTAGAGTAATAGCCCATATATGACTATGCCTAGATGATTAAATATCATGTCCTCTTATCAAAAGTTTAAAAATGTCTTTATTAATTGTATTCCTCTCCTGCATGAGTGTTTTTACTGTCTGGTTTATACTCATTTCTGTTTGGTTTATACTCAAATCTTCTGAGCTTGACTGCGCCATCTTCAGTATTTGCATTTGCTGGCATGAAATGATGTCCTCATTAACCCAAGTGTGTCCCAGTGAGCTCTGATAAACTCCCACACTCTTGCAGTCTTAACGGGCTCTTGAGGACTGTGACAATTACCGGAAATACGTCACACAAGAAGCCACACAACTAATCGTAATGTGACCCAACTCAGAGTGTAGAGAGGCCTGAGTTAAAATCATAAACCTCAAGATAATATAACTTAATTATACTAAGTGGTGACACAAATAACTGAAAAGTTCAAAAAGAGCAGCAGTCATACATTCAAAGAAATAATAACTTTATTTAGACAATTATAATTAAGATGGGAAATGTTGAGAACTAACAGGCCTGAAAGAACAAAAGCACTCAGTACAAATGATAGCCTTTATTGTACAATATTTGAATAACTTAGATAGCTCCAACTGAATACAACAATAAAAGTTTAAAACAAGAGTAGAGTACTCACTGTGGGGAGATAATAGCACAACCTCCTTGTACTCACACCATGTGCTCACCTGGTGCCCACTAGAAGACACTGCAAGGCTTTAAACACTGCAAGTCTACCAACACTGCACTGCACATGAGAAAATTCAAGACACCACCATGTGACTGCCACCATTTATATTACCACACAGCATGCAAAGTGTGTACGCTGCAAACTACTCCCCGCAGACTGGCCCTCTACCTAAAAATAGAAACAATTAAAATAAGTTGGTTCCGATAAAATGAACAAATAAAATGGACAAGAAAGGACTTCTATGGACAGATAATTAAAAACTCAATAATGTCACAGGAACTATTGTCGGTGCAGCAAAATCATTACACCAGTCCCTGTAAAACCAACATGTGAAGTAAATACAGTCAGCCAATAAAAGAACCGCTCAGGCAAAGCAGCAGTCTGGATCTGGGCGTGAAAGAGGTGTCAACAACTATTAAAAATGTGTATTACTTTTCTTTATTGTATCCTGTATACTTAGGATGCTATCGGATAAAGCCCCACTACACTGCCTTTAGATAAGTTTCATACCTAAGGACATGCAGGGGGGGGCAACTACGGAATCACCTGGCTCTGTCTGGTTCAGTGGATAAGGCTCAACAAGGTGCAATCCTCAGTCTTCCTGCCAGATGGAAACACACATTACTATAGAACACAGGGAAAGAGCTAAGTTTAGTTCAACCACGGCCTACCTCTTGAGCATGGTATCAACAGCCTACAGGCTCACAGGACTGCACAGATCTGTGTAATCAGAAAATACCTCTATTAACAAAACAAATAGCCTTTCCCTTTGTCTCTCTCACCACATCAAATTTTCCTTTACTTGCCCACACCAGATTACTACTCACAGGAGGCCTCAGGCAAAGAGCAAGTGTTGCACCCTCACCATTCCTACCCATTAGTGGGTGGAGTTACAAACCTAAACCAGCCAGGCCTCTAAGCCTAACTCAACCCTCACAGTAAATTTAAGGTTGAGATTTGAGTTAGATTTAGGTTACGTCACTGAGTGTCCTCACAACTATAGAACACACACATGTGCGTGAATCTAAGCTTGGTTGCTTAATGCATCTTTGACTCCATCCTTATTCCCACTCTCCTGCATTCTCCTTCTCTCTCCTCCTCTTGTTGACTGTCTCTCTATCTCCCTCTGTAGTGTGCAGCATATGAGTTTATGTAGGCCAGCTCCCACATGTCGTATGTGCTCTATATGTGTCCATATGACTGCCTGTATGGCAGATGTAACATGCAGCCATCAGGGCTTATTAGCAAGTGTGCTTGTTGACTTGTGCATCTGCTTACTGTGCACGTTTCAAAGAGTTGAATGGTTTGAACATTATACATCCTTTACAATAACGTTTCTATCTTAAATTTGGGGTATAACCCTAACCCCACTAACCCCTAAGCCAACCTTGTTGGATGGTCTGTAGCCCCTTAAAAATTTAAGAAGTATCAAACCATAATCCCTTCACAGGCAGTTTTGCTTTGTTCTGCTAAAAAATGAGTTTCCCCTCTAAAATGTCTTAAATGTTTCACTATAATGATGTAAACCATCTAGTATTTCATAGGAAAAAAAAAAAAGTAGAACTGTGTTTTTCTTTTTTTCTTCTTTCCAATCCCATTAATTATCTCACCTTGCGTTCTATTAGACAGGTCCTGAACCACAGGTTGAGAAACAGTGGTAAAGAATATCCTGATGTTAGCAGTTATTGGATTTTTCTCTTGGTTTTCACTCTGTCCATTTGCACAATGACACTGATTGGATGGTACAGAAAATTGAAGATATATGAATGGATATATGAGGATACATATTGTCTTGAATAATTCCATAATGGACTGCGAGCTTTTACTTAAAACACTGTGTCCACAAAAAGCATAATCATTGCATGAATGCATATTATATAAGAACCATGATCATGTTTAATATATAATATGAATGCTATCACTTGTCTGCACTCACTGTGAATGTAGCTGCACAGCTATGCAGTGATCTAAAGCCACATTTGCAAAACTGGAACCAGCAAATATTTGGCATTTTTGCTTAAAATACAGATTATCGATTATTAAAACAGTCAACCCAGCCTTCCCTGGAAACCACAGTGCTACACTAGTAACCTGCAACATCAAATTGCATTGTGTTATACTGGCAGGCGTTTCTGTTAATTTGTCCGCCCCATTTATTTCAGAGGGCATTTCTCTGTATAAAGCAACACAGTTAAACAGTGTCACAAACTGCAGCCTCTTTTCAATAAAAACTGCACATTATAACCTTAGTGAAGGGAGGATTTACTGCAGGTAGGATTTATTGCAGACTATAGTAGACTACTATTGTAGGTGTCCCTAATAAGCTGGCGACTGAATGTATGTCTTTTAGCAGCTAGAAGGTTACAACAGTCATGAACAAACCAAATGAATGAAAAATTCAGTAAAAAAAAAGAAGTAAAAATTCAGTTGTTACATCTATCTGGGTGTTAAATAACAGGTAGAAGGTGGAAAGCTGAAGTCTATAGGTCACATGAGTTGAATGATATGTGCCTTCACATCCCTATGACTTTGTCTGTTCATATGATAACTACTCAGGATCAAACTGGAATTACATACTTACAGCTATACATTTTTCCCCACATTGGCATATTGCTTCATTGTTTCTTCAATGAAGGAGTCAATTTAAAGGTTAAAAGTCTAAACCACAGATAAGGAAGTTGGTTTTTAAAACCATTAGAACTAGAAAGACAGAGAGACAGAGAGAGGTAAGGTTGTGGGGGAGAGACAAATAGCAAGTACAGACTGTGTGCAGCACATTTGTGGCAATGACGTTTTGTTCCTTTTTGTATACAAGAACGTTTGCAACTTAAGTGTGAAGACTGTTAAAGTTAAAGTTAAATGTTCCTGCGGTAACATTCGTGTAAGTATGAAAAGGTGTTCTACAACAACAATAATTGATCTGTACGAATGTTACTTTCGAGCGCTGTGAATCGTGATGGTGAAGTTAGATGGTACCCAGGTATGTGGGAGTGAAGTGTCTCACCCTTGACTGACTGGCCTGAATTTGCCTTGTGATGCCCACGTCGCTGTGGCAATGGCATCGTGTTAAAACATTTTCCAGAGCGGCTTTGTGTCGTGACTAGTGGGCTTCACACCAGTGTATTCTCACAGAGCTGCCTCCTCGCTCTGGCAGTTCTCCTCCTGTCTCCCTCTGTGTCCAGACAGTGAAGGTGTCTGTGGTTACTCTGCTCTGCGACAAGCTGTGTCTGCTTGTACTGATAGTAACTGATGGTGAATGGTGGTCCAGTGGTGGCATAAAGACTATTATCATTATTACAGGTGAAACAATGATGATAACGATCAGTAACAAGATGCATGAGCTCTCCATTCCAGCTTTCATGAAAGTCTGTCAAGTGGTTTAGTAGTGACTGCTTTTGTCCTGTGAGCTTTTGTCCTGTGTAGGTCTCCCTCAGGTGAATTAACAGGTGTTACATACAAAGGGTTGTGAGGTTGCATGTACTTTCAGAGATTCTCAGTTTCATATTCTGTGAATGAATGTTAGCCAAACTGTATTACTCAAATTAGGCCAGCCCATGTGTGTTGCAACATTAGTGTGGTGGACATAAATGAGAAGCCAGAGCTCAAAATGGATCTACATGTTATGGGAGGACGTATTTTACAGCAGCATTGGGCAGCTAGGGTAGTACCATATCTCTGGAAACAGCCCAAAGGAAAAAAAAAAAAGAAAAGGAAGATCTGATACGCATCTCTCACCAGCAAGTATGAATAGCAGATGGGGCAACACACACACCAGTGGCATATGATGAGAATGAAAACCCATTGTTTTGTATGTACAGTAAGCCTACACCCCGATGGCATCTGGGTATTCATCATCACAGGTTTACACACATCAGCTTTTCAGGAAATGTCATTGTCCTATTTACCAGTGTTGATGGGTTGTGGCTGGTGAAAGTGGAAGCAGCATGTAGATGGCTAATGCCCCCAGGATAGCTTCATAGCTTAAAGAGAAAGACAACTGAATGGGTATTTCCACATCTCTGCTTTACTGCACACAACTTCGAATTGACCATACAGGTCTCCATGGCAGTACATCCACTAGCCATACATGACCAGAAGTACGTAGTTATCAAAGTCTGCACCAGCTGAGGAAAGTTTACTCTGGTGGCCAGTGGTTAGTCAAAGAAATACAGCAGCAACTCCATCACATCACAACAGTGGGAGGCACTATCCTACGGTGCAACTCAGCATTACAAGAGAAAGACGGTATAATTACCAGCACATTTTTGCAAGTTGAACCCATACTAAAATACCGTCTTTTTATTTTTATCACTGACTGAGTGTAAATGTAGTTGCAGATGTAGTTCATGTAAATTTTTCATCTATTCCTACTGTTCAGTGTGTGTATATTGCAAAATATATATATATATTTTTATTGTGTGTTGCTTATATTGTCCTAAGGTACAGTGGAAGATATTTGTATACTCTTAAACCCTTGGCAAATATACATTTCATACAAATGCATTGCTCAGCAACTTTTGCCACCATCAGCTATACACTCGATACAAGTCGATCAGATGAGCAGTTGTCAAGAAACTGCCAGAGATTCCTTCATTTATGGTTAGATTACATGGTGCATTTTGAAATCATTTCCATTCACAGTCCATTCTCCTCACCGGAGCTTCTGGTTCAGCAGTGTTGCATAAAGCTTGTCAAAATGGTGCTCTTAACCAGGGCTTTTTAATTAGTGTTTTATGGTAATTTTGGGCAATTGAGTCCCTCAGTCACCATAGCAACTGCTCACAGTGCACATTTCATAGACCGTTAAGGGAGGCTTTAGGGATAAAACTTACTAAAGGGTGTTTATGCAAATAGAGGCTGTCATGCAGGGTGAGGAAAACATTCAAAACCCTGCAAACGTGTGGGTAGAGTTCATGGTAAGGGAGACTTTGCTGTAATTGAGAGGTCATAGGTTTGATTCCTACAGAAGACAATGTGCATCAGTACTGAATTAACCTCAATCAGACTGGTATGGACAGTGGCTGAAAGCTGAAAGGTGTCAATACACAGATGAAAGGCCACATCATATTATCTGTTTTCATTTAGAGAGAGGCAGAGAAGGGAGGAAGAAGAGGGGATGGGAGGACAGAGGAGTGACAGAGGCAGCAGCAGGTGATAGATGGAGTGAACGCATGAATAGAGATTCAGACAGTCCTGCACAGCTATCAGCTGGCAGTAAAAAAGAGAGATTGACTCTCAGCCAGAGTGAAAGAGAAGGAGAGAGAGGGAGGGGGATGACAGAAAGATAGAGAGGTTGTTCCAGATAGCAGCAGGTCTCACAGTGTGTACAGAGAGAGTTTTTCAGGTGAAGGTGAATCGTTCTCTGGCATTCAGGACTCTGTGTGCTCTGTATTCATCGCGTTGTGAGGAAAGAAAACTGGACACAGTGTCACTTATGGGTACGCATCTCAGGTCAATTATGGTTTTATTGTTAAAGTTTAAATCATTACAAGGTTAAGGCTGGGGTAAGTGTCAGGGTCAGACATGTAGCAGTTGTGGTAAAGGTTAGTGTAATGCTTTCTAAATGCTTTCTTAACTTATTTAATTTAAAAAAAAAAATTACTTTATTGATCCCTCCTGGGGAAATTACTCTCTGCATTCTACCCACACTAAGTGAATGAAACACACACACAAGCATGCACATGCACTAGAGACGCTGGGGCAGGGGGCTGCCCAGCGAGGCGCCTGGGGAGCTGGGGTGAATCAGTGCCTTGGTCAGGGGCACCACAGCCAGAGTCGCAAAGGCAGGTGAGGCGCGTCTCCTTCACCACCACCATATCCATTTTATTGCGCTAGGTCAAGGGATCGAACCCACGACCCACCGATCTCAGGCCAGCCCAAGTCCAAAGCTGCACTCTCAACTTGTTGCGCCACGGCTGTCCCCTGTGCCAAAAAAAAAAAAAGAAATTTCTTCACCTTTCTGACCATGTGTAGTGTAAGAGGAGTTGAATCCATGAATAGTTCTCACCTGACTCAGCAGTTCCCCTCAGGTCTATGGAGCGTTTTAACATCTTGCAGCTCATTGTTTTGGTTTTATGGCCCACTGCTTTACTATGCTGGTTCATTCTGCTCTTACCAGCATCATTTCCAGAGGCAAAAAATGCTCTGTTAAATCTGCTGTACCTGCCCAGCTCCAAACAGCAGACAGAAAAAGTTAGTGACTGGCTGGTGAACATAGAGGAGCATTTAGCAGCTAAAGAGCTGAAGGCATTTTCCCTCTGTAGACCAAAACAGAGCTAAAAAGGAGAATGAACACCGGACTGACATTCATCAGGTGGTCTGAAACATGACTTTCAATCAATGCAAATCTTCCTCTGTATCTGCTAGAAGTGTAAATAAGCAACTGTCATTGTGGCCAAAAATTGAAACTGATAAGACAGAATTCAAGTTGGAAACCTACTGGTTTTAACCACTTGGATTTTGAGACCCCCCTGACTCTGGTTGACTTTTGCCAGATTTGTGGATCAGACTGTACTGTACATGAACTGGTACATCGAAGGTCAGACCTCTAGGACAGAGAATTCATATTTAGGCCTCAAAATGTTAAATCAAATTAACCTAAAACTTTTAATAACAAGTGTCGCCCTGTTCTTAGCATGATCTATGAATAGTTCAAAGCTTCTAGGTCAACAGTTTGAAGCTGAAATACATGACGCTGTAATAATAGGCATGTGTGTTAGTTTGTGTGTGTATGTATGTATGTGTGTGTGTGTGTGTCTTCTTTCCACTTCCTTCTCCTTCTGGCTCTTAGCGTTGGACGAGCTGCTGGGACACCAGCATGCCAAGGTGACCCTAAATAAATAGCTAAATAACACAAAAATAAGCACTCACATGCCCACACATGCACAGAAATGCACTGTTACTGACTGACACTGACATCAACAGTCACTCAAAAGCCACTTTGTCTGCCTTCTCTCTTTCATGATGTATTCTGTGGAAATTTAGTGTTAGATGTGCCATAATTTTCCAATTTTTAAATAGTGACGTTCACATGAATTTGCGTGATTATTTTCTGAGACTTCATACTTTAAAGTGAAAGTTTCTTTTTGTTTTCTTGTATGTGTAACTACATCCACATCCTGAACCTCCTCAGCGGGTCACGGTGGAATAAAGAAAAGTCTTAACATCTTAGTTTAAAGTTTAAAACTCTTCCTTTTATGTGCCAGTGTTCATATCCTCCATGAACAGCCATCCAAAACACCATTAAACCTTATTCTTTTCTTTTTCTCCTTTCACACCGATGATTAAGACTAGAGAACACAGTCTGTGGAGATTTCTTCATTCTCACACACAAGATGATAAGGTTATCTTTCTAATGAATCACCTCCTGAAATTCAGAAATGGTTTTAAATTGTCTCAATTTTAATCTCAACAGGAGCGTCTCACTCCCTTTGAGAGGAAACAAAAAGTACTATACTCGATTTAAGATGGCTTCCCTTTCTGTCTCTCAGTAGGGGGTGGAATGGAGGAAGGGAGAGAAAAAGTTAAACACAGAGACAGACGGAGGAAGAGCATTGAGAGAGAGAGAGAGAGAGAGAGAAGCCTAAAAGGGAAAAGGGAGATGACAGAAAAAGGAGATGTGCTGGGGCGTCTCAGGCAGAACTGGGCCAATGAGCACAACCCTGGAAGAACAGAGAGGAGAAAAAATAAAAGGCTGGCCTGGAAACAGGGGAGAGAGAGGAAAAGTGAGACATGACAGAAGGAGAGGAGAAGCTCAAATAAAATCATTTCTCTGTGAGCTTCACGGATACTGAGGAACAGTTGGACGAGTGACGCCTTCAGATGAGAAACCAAATAAGTCGGTCTGGAAATGTTTGTGAGCAGCCAGTTGACTTTCTATTGATAATGACACCACTCCACTTTAACACATGATGCTACACAAGTCTAACCTCTCATCTTTAAAGGTTAGGTCCACTGCCCACTGTCCCTAATCAGCCCCAGTGTAGCAGAAATGATGTTTGCATACACAGTAATGTGTGGAGAGAATCAAACCTGGACCCTCATTTTAAAAAAACAATTTTTTTTTCACTGGATAAATGTAACTATCCAGTAATTACTCTGTGGTTAAACTGCTCATAACCAATCCACCTATGTATGGGATGATAAGGAGTTGCAAATAGACAGCTTTATTTTAAGGTTTGCAGGCCAAAAAGGTAAGGACCACTGGACTTCACTTTCAGTATTATGGCAGTAGTACAGTTTAGATGCAATACTTTACTGAAATCCATGTTTAGTTCATGAAACAACTTACTGTAGGCTTCAGATGAAAAGAAAATTAAAGGGAAATCAATCATTTGTAACAGAAAAAAGCAGCAAATACTCAAACATATTTGAATTTTTTGCTTGATAAAGGACATAATTAATCAATTATCAAAACTGTTTATGTGGGCCGCGACCCTGACGGATCAAGCAATGTAGAAAATGGATGGATGTTTATGTGGAGTCGCTGCACTGTGTGGTAGAAAATCACTGCAGTAACCCAGATCTGTTCCTGTGTGATAGCATGACTCTCTCTGCTGTTTCTGCCTTTCTGTCACGCAGCCTTTCTCTGTCTGGCTGCTTGTTTATCTGTCTTTATTGCATACTATTTATACATCCCACTGTTTGACTGTCTAACTTTTCAGTCTGTCATTTGTTGGTATTTGTCACTGAATGCAGTGGTTTTCTTAATTTTAACTAGTATAGGGTGAGAGTGGACAACTTCTGTCAGTTTTGAAAAATCTCTGCAGGTCTTTCTGTGGCTGGAGTCTCAGTTTAGGTAACAATAGCTTTTGACCCATTTGGTGCATTTGTATGTTTGTTCATTCATGCATCTGAGCATAATTGATTCCCACATTTCGGGTGCAAGTGAATTGTCAGCTGTTCTGTGTTTTGTTGTGTCAGTTGATTGTTATTTTTAGCGTCGGTGGTATAAGGGTCATTGAGTTTTACAGACATGCCACCTGGAGCCACAGTGGCAGCAGACCGGACTGGCTGAGAGTGTGAAAACGCCCAGACCGTGATCCAACAACATTAGTTTCTTTGAGACTTTGTCTACCAGGAAAAAGAAAGCATTGGTTATTTGTTGAAATGCTTCCTTGGTTGTGTTCTCCTGACAGCGATTCCACCAGTAGCTATGGTAGAGGTAACATGGTATTTATTATGGTATTTGTTATACAGCTGTGAAACCTGTTATAGAAGATGTTGGAGGTGGACGGTTGGGCATACAAAGTCTAGAGTGATGTCTGCTCTCTACACTGTCTGACGAGGGATCCTTCCTCTGCTCTTCCTTCATTTCCTTACTTTTTTTGGGGGGGAGAGGGGGCGGGGGGGTGGGGGGTTTAAGGACAGAGGGTGTCGTATGTGATTTGTGATATTGAGCTATAGCGATAAAATTTACTTGACTGGGAAGGCACGTACAACCTATTTTATAGTTCTAATCTCTTGTTTATTTTTTTTACATGACACTTGTGTGATCATGTGAAGCTGATGCTTTCTAAGCTGATATTATCCATTTTGTTGACTGACATGTCTTATCACTTCTTTTACTGAAAAGTTTATTCAAATTTGACTTCTCTGCGTGCTCCAGGCAATCAAATTGCCCGGCATCACCACTTCTTGCTCATTGCTGTAGGTGTGTTATTGCTCGCAAGCTAGCGAGTAGCTTGCTTGTTAGCTCAAATTAAACTGATGAGTGTATGTGTGAATGTGAGTGAGAATGGTTTGACCCATACACAGTATACAATGTGTGTCAAACCTGTGACAGACTGCCAGCCTGTCAAAGGTGTATCCTGTCTCTCTGAGCTGTGAGCTGTGATGGGCTGCGGAACCCCGTGACCCTGAACAGGAGAAGTGGGTATGCGTGTTGGATGGATGTTTGTCAAACTGGCACCCAAGTACATTTGTTGTAGCAGCTCATAAAGACATATTAAGTATGCACAAAGATGCACAGAAAGTGATAAGTTCAACATTTATTAGTTTATTCACTGTCTTCATGTCTTGTCTTGTTAATGTGAAGTGTGACTAGGGGATATCCTAGATTACATTGGCTGTGAGGCTACAAAACATCACTCCCCGAGAGATACACTTGTACTTAAAATAATTTTTTTCCTGATCATTCCAGTGCATGAAATATGATTGCTGACAACACTTTGATGTGGTATATTTCTGCTCATCACTGGTAAAGCCCTGGATTTTCTAATAGCGAACGTTCCTGGATGAGAACAGAAGACAAATAAATCTCACTGTGCGTTTGTATGCATGTGCTGGAGCAGGTTACTGCTGTAAGTGGTTATTTAATGAATGTAAAAAGACAGAACAAGCTGTTCCTGACTGCTAGTTCGCTAACTGCCTCCCACAGATACAGTCTCTTTCTCTCTCTCTCTCTCTCTCTCTCTCTCTCTCTCTCACACACACACACACACACACACATTGTTTAGTGATTTGTTTGACAATGTGGATGGGATGTGAAACAGGATCTTCCATTTTCTCTCGCTATCAGTCGCAAATAATCGTAAACTAAATGAGTCCGCGTGTGTGTGTCTATTGTCTTTGATTTATATGCATGTGGGCATTTTTACAGAATGTGTCTGTTTGTGTGTGTCTGTGCTTCACATGTGCTTGTGCGTGACAGTGTGTGACTGTTTAATTGTGAGCGAGTGCAGAAAGCCTGGGGTGAGCTCTGCCGAGTGCAGCATTCACAGCTTTACAAAAACACAGAAAGGGAGAGAGAGGGAGACGTGGAGAAGCTATTCTAAAGCTCTTGTTCAGGTGCTATAAAGGTGTGTGATATATTAGAGTCTATGTAAAGCGTCGCTAAATGTGGAGCGATCGCCCACTGAGTGCAGCATGTTCTCTTTTATGACAGAGAGAGAGAGAGAGTGAGTGAGTAAAAATACACCCGGCTCCTGGGAGACAGTCTCTATGGCAGCGGTTACTATGGTGACGGCAAGGCTGCACGTGAAGTGATGGCTGTCGTGGGAATTCACCCTCTAGAGTTGCTAGAGGAGACGCGTGCATGCACACGCACAGAGTCGCATTTACATCATTTCAGAGGACATTGCATTGACTTACATTCATTTCCTGAAGACTTACCCTGACCCTGACCAGAACGCCTACTTGTCTAGCCCTAAGCTAAATCCTCACTTTATAATTTAATGATTTAAGTGATGGGGACTTTTGTTCCCAAAAGGAAGTCAAGTCCCCTCAAAGTCACTGTGTGAAGAGATTGTCCCCGCAACATGAAGAGTAATACCTCTCCACACATACACAAACACAATCTTTAATGAAGAGCGTAAACATGTGTCACTATGACAGAGACCATTTAATTCAGAGTACTGTTAGTTTTTACTTTAAGTACGTTTTGATGATAATACCTCTGTACTTTTACTTGAGTAGGATTTTCAATGCAGAACTTTGACATTATGTGTAAATGTGTGCATGTGTGTAAAAGGGATTTGTGTGTGTGTGTGTAGCATGTGTATGTGTATTTGTTTCCTTTATGTCATACTCATTTTACTAATGCTAAATTATTTAATCGTGTGTTGGGGGCCTGCACATGTAGCTTTGCCTCTGTAGAGTCAGTCTGCTCTGTCATGCTGTTTCCATAGCAGCAGAGAGAGCCAACACAGCCAACCACGCTCACTTCCTAGTTTCACCCTATTGGTGCCGACTCACCCTGACACTCTTCCTACTTTTTTTTTTCTTTCTGCAGGAGTGGAAACACTTCAGTGTCCCCCTTACATTCATTCATTCAGATGGGGTCAACCAGTGCAGTAGAAACACAACAGAAACAGGAAATAACAGAAAACAGAAAAAAACAGATATTTTCAAAGTTAGGTGCCTTTTCTACCTCAAACCATGATATTAATCACAGAACATGAGCATAAGATGAGCTTTTTAAAGCCCTAATTCTGGTGCTTTGTGTTAAAATGGTCATCTTGCAGCATCTTTCGTGTCTTTTGACATGAAATCCTTAAATTTGAGGAGTTTTCCCAGCCATAGATTCAGTCTCGGGGGTGTCTGTGACATGAAGGTGACTGCCCACAGTCGGCTCTCATTGGTCCCTGTGTAAACAATCTCCAATTTGCTCCTAATATTTGTCATTGTCCCTGCTGTTGCAGTACTTGCTGGGTAACATCAGCTCTCCTCTCTTTCTCTCTCTGCTCTCTTGACAAAATAGCTGTTATTTTTAGTCTACTCTGTCTTTGCATATATAAGCTGTTACATCAATAGACTGTGAGGGCATAATCAAGCAGCTGCAGTATGAGTAGCAAATTAAAACAGATTATTTAGCAGACTGTATGCTGATATTTATTCTATCGATTTTGCCAGATCATTAACCACAGGAGTTACTTTTCAGTGCTTTTATATTGGATCACTGTAGATGTCTTAAAATATATTTTTTAATTATTCAAAGTTACATCACCACAAGATTTTTTTAGCTTATGTTTGACCTATTATCATATTAGTGAACAGAAAGAAATAGACTTCATGACTGGGATTAAGGAAGAAAAATAAACAAGCTGTGATCCCTGGTTCTGCAGTCATAGGCTGGTAGAGGGTTGTATCAGTTCTAGTCAGTGTTGCTGGTTTGTTTGGGACATTACACTGGGCCATCTGGCTCTTGGCTGTGATGTCAAGCGGTTGATTGGTAGATGCAGTAAGGATTAAATCGATTTTCACACCTTTGGTAGCCATGTACCTTTCCGCCAAGCTAATGTAGAGTGCCTGCTTACTCAGCCATTAATAAGATGGCTAATACTAAGTCTGATGTATAACTATGACAGAGCCTATCACCTGATGTGTGCCCTCTGCTGGTTGGAAAGCCTCACTGAAACCAAAGACACCAAACAGGCATAACATTATGACCACTGACAGGTAAAGTGAATAACTCTGATTATCTCTTCATCATTACACCTGTTAGTGGGTGGGATATATTAGGCAGCAGGTGAACATTTTGTCCTCAAAGTGGATGTGTTAGAAGCAGGAAAAAATGGGCAAGCGTAAGGATTTGAGCGAGTTCGACAAGGGCCAAATTGTGATGGCTAGACGACTGGCTCAGAGCATCTCCAAAACTGCAGCTCTAGTGGGGTGTTCCTGGTCTGCAGTGGTCAGTGTCTATCAAAAGTGGTCCAAGGAAGAAACAGTGGTGAACTGGCAACGGGGTCACAGGGTTTTCTTTTACATCACTTGGACGGCCGGGTGCGGGTGTGTCGCCGGCAAGCCGGCTGAGGCAGTGTGATGCTTTGGCTAATGTTTCTGCTGGGAAACCTTGGGTCCTGCCATCCATGTGGATGTTACTTTGACAAGCACCACTTACCTAAGCATTGTTGCAGACCATGTACACCCTTTCATGGAAACAGTATGCCCTGATGGCCTCTTTCAGGATAATACGCCGTGCCACAAAGCAAAAATGATTCAGGAATGGTTTGAGGAGCACAACAACGAGTTTGAGGTGTTGTCTTGGCCTCTGAATTCCCCAGATCTCAATCCAGTCGAGCATCTGTGAGATGTGCTGGACAAACAAGTCCAATCCATGGAGCCCCCACCTTGCAACTTATAGGACTTAAAGGATCTGCTACTAACATCTTGGTGCCAGATACCACAGCACACCTTCAGGGGTCTAGGAGAGTCCATGCCTCGACGGGTCAGGGCTGTTTTGGCAGCAAAAGGGGGACCAAAACAATATTAGGCAGGTGGTCATAATGTTATGTCTGATCGGTGTATTTGAGAGAATATTAATGTTGGCTGAAACCATAAACGTTTTCACACTCACCAGAGGTGTATAATATGTCCTACACCCTAAAACAAATGGAAAATAGTTATTTAAAGTAACATCTGGTGTCACAGTGCATAGTTTCCATTGCTTTGTTTAAGCATCTTAGGTGCAGAGGATCTGATAGAGACCATACAGGGCAGGAGGATGGTGTGACCTGTAAACATTCTGTGTTGTATTTGGCTTTAGGTCTGGAAACTGTTACCATGAATGTTAATGATCTGAGTGATATCTGCACTTGGACACTATATCTTGTATTCTTGACAATATGTAAATTCCATAGCAGTGATGAGATAATAAAATGAAATTTGTTCATGTGGCCCACCAGTAGTTTTAGTCCTTGGTCTTGTGCAGTGTCACTTTTTCTGGGTTGGGAGTTCACCCTGCTGACATAAGGGAAAAGGCTTATCTGAACGGTGTAGTTCTCATTGTTGACAACAAACCCTGGGTTACCTTTAGCTCTGAACACGAGGGCTTTGACAGGAACCAGCGGTCCAAGGTGAGAGCACCAAGAAAGCTGCCAGGTTTACACATACTGTAGACAAACTCTAAATCCTGGTTTGCCTCATTACACTCACTTTGACCATGACTGTGGATAAGGATATATTGATTTTAATGGTCCAACCCATTTAGATAAACAGTCCTGGAGGATGTGCAGTCTTTTTTTTTATCTGATTTTACTGGGCTTGCAACAAACTAGAGCAGATAACATAGTGTCCTCACAATGGTCAAGATCATTCTGTCTATCTTCCAAATCTATCTGGTCTCTGGTCTGTGAAGCTGGACATATGTGTGTTTCTATACAGATAAAGCGGCAGGTCTTATCTCCGAGCCTCCTGGTGTCCCTCTTTCTGTTCTTTGCACCTCCTCATTTTCATGTTCTCTCCCTCCTTCTCTCCTCCTTGTCACCACAGTGACTCCTGTCTTTCTCTTTATACTGCTATTAACTTTTCATTACCTCCTTTTATACTCTTACGCCATTTCTCCTCATCACAGCTGGCTTTAGCTCATCCACATCAAACAGAAAATTTAGATGGCAGTCCAATAACTGAAAATTCATTCTTTGTTCTGTGTGAAAGGCCTGCCATTAAAATGTTTTTATTTGTCAGTAGATTGACTGTAGTAAGCGAATGATAAATCCTCTCTCAAGGATTTTAATACCCATGGTTAGTCGACTTATGCCTTTCAGCTCCTAGCTCCTTATATGGAGTCGTGTAATGGACTGATGGAGTGATGTTGTCGCAGAATTACAAAGGATTCGGTCTAATTATATGGCTCTGGCTTGTTGTTTGAACAGTGTGTTGTGTGTGTGTGTGTATGTGTGTGTGACAGGGAGGGTTGAGCCTCAGCCTGTTGTGAGCTTGGTAACTGCTGGTGGGCGAGGGATGACTGTATTACCCATCTGCCCTGGGTGTTATACCTCCCTGGCAACAAAAAAAAGGACAGATGTTTGAAGCTGTCCAACTAATGCTGGTTCTATATCCCTGCCTTAAAGGATAGTTTCACAGTTTTTTAGATCCAGCTTTAAAAAAAAAAAAAAAACACTCACAGGCCCCATATGCACTGCAACAGTTGCTGGCTGCTGTCATTTTTTTCTGTCATGCGGTGCCAATAAACCATGGCCATTTACCAAACAGAAGGCTGTGTTTGAGGAGTCAATTACCTTTTAATGTTTGGAGTCAGATAAACCTACAGTTAACTGTTACAAACTAAGAGCAACTCCCAAGTGATCACATGATTGATGTATGCCCAGAAAAAGAATAGCCAATCAGAGCTCTAGATTGATCCTACATTTGCTATATTGTACATTCTTGCAAAATAAATCCTTAGTTTATATAGTGGTATGTTGAATTAACAGTTTTTGAGCCCTGCAGTTTAATTTGTTTTGTGGACAGATTTAAACAATAGCTAAAGCCTTTGACCTAAACCTTAAAATGTTTGAGATTTAAATGGACGTCGTGCAACAGTCAGAGACAAGTATTTATTTGTCTATTAGTGTTGACCTAATCCTGCTTGGACTGTAGGATCAGATATTCAATACAGACATTTCCTAAAATAACAAAGACGATATATAGAAGGTGTTGTGAGTTGGGGGGCTCTCAGAGGTTTCACTTTGTAATTTATATTGCCTGTGATCATTGGTGTTGTTTTAAGTAACATGATGTCAGTACAGCTGGCCTTAGGCAAAACAATAAACCAGAGAAAAACTTTCACTCAGCAAATACCACTGCATATAGTTGGTTTCTTGATTATGTTCTCCATCCACTCATTATCTTCACCTGCTTAACTTGCAACCTGCAGGTTTGTGGGGGTCTAGAACTTGCCCCAGCATGAAATGTGCAAGAGGCAGGAGACACCGTGGACAGGTTTCCAGTCAATCACACGGCTACTTGCCAAATCACAGAGAGCTGATGTGGCTCAACTGATGAGCTGATTCGGCAGAGCAGTGTCTGCTGCTATCAAATTATTTGAGAACATTTTAGAGAAAATCCCACACATGAATTTTAATGCCAGTTTCATAGTTAATCTCTGAAGCAGAAACATATTTGATGCTACTTTTATCTTTCAGACACTTTGTTATCTTTTAGTGATCAAACTGACAATGGCATCCGCAGAGATAGAATGAAGTGAACAAAGACTGGCAGCAAAAAAATTCAGATATAATGAATCTGTTGATGTGCATGAGTTGCATACCCGCTGAAATGAATCTCTCCCTCTCTTCTTTTTGCCTCTATAGTGCAGTGTCTGGAAATGACCACTAAGCGGAAGCTGATTGGCCGGCTGGTGCCGTGCCGTTGTTTCCGTGGTGAAGAGGAAGTGATCTCAGTGTTGGACTACTCCCACTGCAGCCTGCAGCAGGTCCCCAAAGAAATCTTCAGCTTCGAGAGAACTCTGGAGGAGCTCTACCTAGATGCCAACCAGATTGAGGAGCTGCCCAAGGTAACGCAAACAGCATTTGATTTTGTGCAGGTAGTGATAAAAAGATTTACTCCAAAAGATACCAAAACGTTTTTGACAAAATACCTCACTTCAATGTCCATTTAGTAGCTCTATGAAGGAGCTTTTGGTTGTGTCGCATCATTTTCATCAGTCTTCTTGTCCATGTTGGGTGGCAGTGTTCAGTTTTGACCTTGGAAACAGCAGTTGACACATAATCTCACCTCAAGGCTGAATTGCTGATGAAGATCATTTGAAAGGGTTAAAAGATGCAGAATAGCTAGTAAATGTAACTGGAGGTGAAAAGTAGTTAACTGCTGTTTCCAAGGACAAGAATAAAACTTTGATGCTCAAAATACCGCGGCTCTTTTTGGTCCCGTGAGGTGTGCTGCTCATTACATGGGAGAAATCAAATGTTGGATAGATGGAAAATGAAGCTTTGCTATTCTGAGGTTTTTACCACTACTGTTTAGTTTGGCCTGGTGATGGCGCTAGAGCTGCGCCGCTGCCAAAATCAAAAGGACATATCCTTTGTGCAGTTGCCATGTTACAACATCTCAGACTCAGCTTGTTGCTCTCAGCTCTGTCAGACAGAGCTCAGCTTCAGTTGTAGTTAAGCATAGTGATAGTGTTTACATGCCATTAATTTAGTCTAATTCAGTCCTGAAATAAATCCTGCCTTCATGAAGGTTACAATGTTCAGTTTTTGCCGAAAGCGTTTGTGGTGCTGTTGAATTGTATACTAACAAGTGTTTCTATGATTTTAGAGTTTATTGCAGGACTGTTGCATTAGTTGTATTAGTTTTAGCTAGATGGACCTGATAAACTGGCAGCGACTGACAGAAAACATGAGGTAAGAGATAAGGTCATTTCCTGGCCACAGCAGGGCCATGTTGTGGCATCACAGAATGTCGAAGCCTTTCAGAAAACCTCCATGTGGGCAGTGATGAGACAAAGTGCCCTTCCAACATTTCAAGGAGAATTACAGGTGCTGTTTATTAGAGGGCTGTCTCATTTTATTGATTATCCTGTCCGGGTTCAAATGACAGTGATGTTGAATTAGATTTCTAAATATAGCCCCAGTCTACTGGGGCGGTGGAAGTGGGAGGCCAAACTTGCATTCAGCTGACAAAAAAAAATTGCACAGACTTGACATTGTGCATGTTTGCGTGTGCCAAGATTCAATAAGAGCTATTGAGGCTGCCAGAGTGATTGGCCTTCATGTAAGTGGGCTGGAGAGCTCCTTAAGTGTGTGTGTATGAAAGTGATTGTGTGTTTAAGTGTAGTAGCCTGGCCTGACCCATGGGCACAGAGCAGCCCTGCCCTTGTTTAGCTCTATAGCTTTTTGCCTCCTGTTGTTTTTTGACAACAGCAAAAGCTCGATATAACAGAATAAATGTGGCAGACATCTTGACAAGTCAATAAAATATACAAAGAAGGTGGATTTTGTCATCAAAATCCACTAACCATTTTAAATGTCTGCCTGGAATCCATTTCTTCAAAGAAGAGTGGGCAGTGGTGTTATGAGAAAGTTTTTTATGTTTTTTTTTTTTTGTGAAACATAGTGCACATTTTTGTGGACAAGTCACATTTCTGGGATGAAGTCTGGGTGATACTCGGGATGGTATGTTTACACTGCCCTTAGTGCAGCTTACAATTTACAGTACAGATAACACATGGAGGGGCGTGGAAATCACGCTGTGAACGTTTGAGTGACTTTACAACTAATATAAACTTTAAGATGAGGTTAGGAAACACTGACAACCCTGTTGAAATGGCATTTAATTTGAAATGTGTGTGTATGTGTGATTGGATCGTGATAGGATGCAAATGATTATTTTTGTGATTCAAAACTATTAGTCCAGTGTTTATCATTTTGATCTTTGTGAACTGAACCATAAACCATGACATGATGGTTGGAACAGTGAGGCTCTAAACACTGTCGTGAACGTAGACATCTACTGTAACACAAAGCAAACATAGCACTTTGCTGAAGTTTATATAAAAATCCACAACTGAAAAAATGGGATAAAATTTAACTGACGCTACTTGAAAATGACTTTATCTGTGCCTGTTGATAATTGTACAATTTTTGTACACTTATGTATTTTAGTGTTTGTCTCATTTTGTTGGTCTGTGAATTTGTCTGTGTTTTCGGTATTCACAGCATTCACAGTATTCTCAGCACTTTCCTGTGCTTTCACTTTTGTATGTGTTGTGGGCATTTGCAATATTTTTCAATTTAGGGCACATTTCTCTGAATGTTTTTGCTTTCACTGTAATATGTGTTTTGTCCTTAGGGGCCACCGTATGTTGGAGGTTAATTCTGCATTATTCATAGAAATATGCGGATGAAATGGCACTGCTTTTTTCACTACATTCAGTGGTGCATGCCTCCTGCACACGTTTGTGCTCTCTGTCCTTTTGTACCTTTCTGATAAAGGTCCATTTGATTTTGCCAACAGACTATACTATTCCTTTGTTTTCTCTCTGTGTTCCCATAGCAACTCTTCAACTGCCAGGCCTTGAAGAAGCTGAGCATGCCTGATAACGACCTGTCCAACCTGCCCACCACCATTGCCAGCCTGGTTAACCTCAAAGAGCTGGACATCAGTAAAAATGGTAAAAATGTAGTTTAAACACAGATGACAATCCAACCTGAACCAACCTGAAAGAAGACCCGAAAAAGGTCTACTGCAAACTCACCAGCCTTCTCAACTGCTAATTTCAATGATAGACATATTAGAGAAGATAATTTCCATGTGTCATTTACATAAAATTTCAATCATAATCTGGGTAAGGAAAAAAATGTAGCACTTGAGAGTTTTCTTGCAGATCTAAAATAGCTGAGGCAGCCCCAGAATTAAACCTCTTAATCACAGTATTTTCACAACCCAAGTGCTTAACTAAATATATATGACAAAATGTGTTGCTGTCTAAACTCTGTAGATAATAATTTCCTGTCTGTTTAATCTTCTCATTTGAGAAGCTGGAGTCATAGAATATTTGACATTTTTGCACTGTTTTTGCATGAAAATGAAACAATTAATTGATTTTCGAAATAGTTGCAGATGATTTTTCTATCAGTCGACGCATTGATTAATCAACTAATTCTTTCATCTCTAAATACATCATCACACTGTATCACCACATTTCATTTTCCCTCGGTCTGTGTTCCTCTCTAATAGGTATCCAGGAGTTTCCAGACAATATAAAATGCTGTAAAGGTCTGTCTGTGGTGGAGGCCAGTGTTAACCCTATCACCAAGTAAGACACTAACACACACCATGTAGTAACACAGCTCACTAATATCACTTCAGAGCTGAACCTGTATGGGACTGCTTTGGCCTTTAGGTTGAAAAAAATATATAGGTGTAAACTGGTTGTACAGCTTCTGGAGAACAACCTGAGGAAAAAAAAAACAGGCTTCATCATTCCAGAAATAAACATCTCTCAAAATCCTTAAATTCGGCTCATTTAAACTATTGTTTTCACTGAGAACCATTTTCAATTGAAATGAAAAAAAAAATACTGTTTCTTGTTTGCTTGATAGCAACGGTTTTATCTGCCAGTCTGAGTGAACCTGGACTCAGTTCATGATCTAATGGACTGTTTGACACATTTTCCATGTATGTTTGAGCTGATTTTTCCTCGGCCACGATCTAGTGTCGAGAGACCAAAACTGCTCCTTTGTTTTGCTTTTACATATTCTGATCCATGTGTTTACAGCACCAGGGGCTAAATAATTTATAATAATTGGCTGCATCCACAGAACTTTTACTACCGTACAACCTTATACTGTACGTCCCTGTGTTCGTATCCTATTAGCTCGATCTCCAGCAGAAGATATAACGACAGTACTACAGTAAAGTGCTGGTGTTTACCTTTGTGCTATGAAGCTATTGGAGCATCAGGTGCAATGTTAGTAACTGCTGTTTTCCATGTCCATGACACACAGCTAGACGCTGCAGACAGAAATGCTTCTTTTACTTTATCTGTGTGTGTGTGCGAGCCTGTGTGTTTGTGTGAAAGAGATGAGTCATCTGCAGGCTAACAGCAGCTAGCTGTTTTTGCAGAGGTTGTTATGGGAACTTTGTCCATGTGTTATTCCACTGAGGCCTTTCAAGGACACACATTTTTTCACTTTCTTACATTTTTACATGTTGCTTATTTTCTTCTTTCTTTCTTTCTTTCTTTCTTTCTTTCTTTCTTTCTTTCTTTCTTTCTTTCTTTCTTTCTTTCTTTCTTTC
>JBBMJY010000022.1:18282641-18311221 GCA_037833715.1 Toxotes lorentzi
ACACACACACACACACACACACACACACACACACACACACACACACACACACACACACACACACACACAGTCACTCACAGACGCAACAAATCCCTTTAAAAAGAGATGAAAACCATCTTTGCATCAGTCTCTCAATAGTTTCTGACTCTCCTCCCCTGTCTGTGGCACTCAGCTCCAAGTCCACTGATTCATGATGCAAAGATGCAAATCATTTAAAACAGGTCACATTTAAATAGTTTGCTTTTTGAAAAGCTCTAAGTAATTCTTTTCTACTATACTATGCTGCACAAAAACAGCCAAGCACTGTAGTTTTCAGCAAATGATCCCCATAGAGGTATAAATTTAGTATTTGTTTTTCAGGTTCTGATTAATGTGATTCACTGGGGAATATTTATTTAATTAATATTTAATATATGGCAGCAGGATGTTGCCATATATTAAACATATATATCACATATTATTGTGACTCAATATAAACTAAAGTGTTCATGGTAATGAAGGAACATGTCAACCAGTGTGGCTCATTGATGGGTTTTTAATAGTTTCTGGACACTGGTGCTCTATGGTAAAGCGGAATCAGGCTTTGGCTGCTCAGGCAGTACTTGTTTAAAGGACCAATTCATTGTTGGTTTTGGTCTTTTCATAGGTTATTTTCACAGTAAGAGAAATAGAGAACATTGCTAGTTCTATACTATACTATTCTTAAATTGTATTTGCATTCAAGACCTGAATGTGTATTTTTTTGAGGAGCAAACTTTGCATTTTTTTTTTGGCAATGTGAATGTGTGTGTCTGCATGTGGTGTAGGAATGCTGAAGAAACTGACAACACTGAAGGTAGATGACAACCAGCTGACCTCACTGCCTAATACCATCGGAAGGTAAGACCCCCCCCCCACTCACACACACACACACACACACACACACACACACACACACTCACACACATACACACACACAAACACACAAAAAGAAAATCTAATAATAAAGCCATGTAGACTTTTGTTTTATTTTTAAAACACCTTTAACAGAATCTTTTGTCACTTTAGATTGTCAGCAGGTGATTGTTTATCTTTGGTGGGTTGTTGTTGTTTATCACTGTTAGTTGCTGTGTTGTTATGCTGGCTGATGATTGGGGGGGGGTTCTGTGTGTTGTGTTTGCTGCGTTGCTGTGGCGTTAGTGCGAAGCCCAAGCAAGGGTGAGTAACATTAGCCTCCTGGATCCAGGGGTGTGTTCAGAGACAGATGGATGTTCAACTGCGTTGCAGATACAAACACACAAGCTTGCGACCAAATGCAATCAATGTGGGAAAAATCCTATATTCATACAAATTACATGCAAACATAAACTTTATTTTGGTTCTAAATGATAATTTCATGTTTTCTTCACACTTGCTTCCCAAACCTTTTTAAATATTTGGACATAATATTTAAATAAAATCCACATCCTCAACTGTAAATGCACTGAAGCCAGCCCTGCTAAAGCCTACAGGGTTTGGACTGAAATGATTGCATGTAAAAAGATTACAGTAATTTGATTAGAGTCATTCTTATTATAATCCATCACAGTAGATTGGATCACAGTAATCAGATAAGCTGTGTTGAAAAAAAGAGTCGAACATTTGGTGAAACATTTTTGAAAGGAAACACATCAAGAATTCAACAGTATTGTTAATGAGGCTTTTTTCATCTCTTTATATTTAAAATTTAAAGTGAGATTGCTTATAAAAAAAAAAAACTGCTCTCATTACAGATTGCAAATAAAAATAATTTGCCTGTTTAACTGTAGTATTGATAGATTTTGGAAGAAAGACAGTCCAAAAGTATTAAATGACATCAGTTTGGATAAGAATAAATTGATTCTGTTCCTTTGCGCTGTGTGAAATACTTAAGTAGTAATAATATTAGTAACTATTCGCAAAGCAAATCTGTTAATCTGTGATGGATTACATTTTTAAGACTGTACAAATGATTCTATTTGACATCAACATTTGACGCTCTTTGCAATGCCTTTGTATCTGAACGCTGCGAAAACATTTTGTCTTCCTGAACAAGTCCCAGGTTTTAGCCTCAATAAGTAGAACTGTAGATCCATTACTTCCCCTCTGATAATACCATACAAGATCCTTGTCTTACCTCATAAGTTTTTTTAAGTGTTTACTTAATAATGGTGAATGTGATCCCTTTATTACACTTCTGTTTCCACGTAGGACAATGCTATATTCCCAGATGAGTTATTTTTACACAGTGATAAAAGGCGAATCAGTGTAAGGTCTGTGTGTAAATGCAGAATTTGTGCCTGTTACTCAACCACTACTACAATGAATTCTCATCTAGCTGCCTCAGTACAAAAGGATACTGTATAATAATATATATTTATACAGAGCTGAATCCATAGAGAAGTTACTGTATGTCTCTATATTTGTACGAATAGTTCTCAGTTTCAGTTATTGTCAGAGAAAGAGCAAGTAGAGTCTTATGTTTTACTTTCAGTCTTTTAAGACCATTGAGCGCTGAATGTAAATGCATACTCTCTAGCTGTATATACTGAAATGTGGAAAGCGTGGGAGAACTTCCAGAGAAGCAACTGTGCGCTGCACTTTAATGGAAGTTGACCAGATATTTGGGAAACCAGCCAGCTGGTCCTCATCCTTGAGGTCTTTTCTAAGTGTTTGTACATCTGGTTAACTGCCCCACCACCATTAAAGAGCAGCACACAGCCACTTCCCAGCACTTTTCTCTGAGAACTTCAGAGACTGTCTCCCACGCTGTGGATGAGGCAGTCCTGAACAGGGCTAACTCTCAACCAGAGGGGACTTAAAATGAATGTGCGAGCAGGGTTTAAGTGTCTTGCTGAACAACTGGAGCACCTGCAGGAAACCCACACAGAAGCATGTATGCTCCATCAAAAGGAGATTTGAATCTTGAAACTTTGCTTCCTTGTAACACCTGCCATTGAATGTAGGATTATGGAGCTGGTTTGCAGGTGGCGGCTAAATTATCTTTGTAGTGATGTTGAAAAGTCATTTTTGACACATTCAGCTCTTAGCTGTATATTTTTGTGGGAGAAGTAGGTGACATTTTCATTTTAAGTAGGCATACACATACTGCTGAGAAGAAATTAGTAAACTAAAGAAAATGTGACCGTGCCTTACATTTAAATATAGGATAACAAACTCTCCTCTCCTCTCCTCTCCTCTCCTCTCCTCTCCTCTCCTCTCCTCTCCTTTCCTCTCCTCTCCTCTTCTCTCCACTCTCCTGTCAGACCGTATGGTGGCCCAGATGGTCCAGTCCATTGGGGATAATAATAGCAGACTAATGCAATGTTAACAGTGACAGTACATTAATGTAAAATTGTTGTCTCATTTGCATTAGTCTGCTGTTAGCGTGCTGCTGGGCCAGTGATGGCAGTCAAGGGGGGGTGGGGCTCCTGTAAAGGGCCTGTGGATGTTACTGTGAATCTCAGTGAAGTGGAGAAGTTGAGATCCAGGTTGAAGAATTTCAGACATCAAAGGGGAAGAGGTTCAAAGATGAGGATGGGTGGTGTTAAATTAAATCAAATTTATGTAGGTAAAACCAGAATAAGTGTGACTGATTGGCTGTCTTTTAATTGATTGACAGACTGATTCTTCAATGTGATGATCTTTTCCCTCTCTTAACACTGTATTTCTAAGGTGTCGCCATGATATAAAGACAGATTTTCCTTTTTCATCACATGTTAAAGGATAAGGCTGGAATAAATCTATATTTTTATTACTGTCAACAAATTCCATAAGAAGACTAAAACCAGCAATGTGTTAGAAAGTACTGCTTGTCTGAAGGGATGTCCCTATCTTGTCTGTAGCACCGAGTTCAAAGTTCATTCGTTCTGCCTGAAGATCTAAATCTTTAGAAGAAGGATATAATGAGACTTTTAAAGAAAGGCTTAGTAATTTTCTTAATCAGTTGGGCATTGTAGTTTTTTTTCTTGCAAACGCCAGTTAAACTGCAAACGGTGCATATGTTGAGGACTATTTTCATTTTTAGATTTATACACGTTTTGTATGCTGATGAGCATTTTACTGCAGCGGGATGGCATATGTCAGATTGACTAAAAATTAAAACTACAGAGCCTAAAACTACAGAGCCTGTGTTCATTTTAATGAAGTAACATGCCACCCAGTGCAACATATTGGCGCACTGATTTGTTTTTTAATAGTTTCTGGACAAGAGTGCAGCTCTGTGGCACAGAGGAACAAGGTAAATCACGCTTTGGTTACACAGACAGTACCTGATAGTGGTTCAACTAATTCTTGGTTTCAGTCTTTTCACAGGATTGGTTGACAGTAAGAAAAATCAAGAGTCACAACATCCTTATTCTTTAAAACCCATATCTCAGTAAACTAATGTTGCAGCAGAGATTTTGCAGCCTGAAAAATGATTTCCCTTCTGTCATTTTCTCTGTATCTCTTCCTTTCTGCTTCTGTTCCTTTCACCCAGTCTGTCTCTGCTGGAGGAGTTGGACTGTAGTTGTAACGAGTTGGAGTCGTTGCCTCCCACCATCGGCTACTTGCACAGCCTGAGGACCTTCGCAGCCGATGAGAACTTCCTCACAGAGCTGCCCCGGGAGGTAAGGAGGTCAAAACATCATCTATATTCTTCGTGCTTTTGTTTTCCTTGCTTTTATCATACGCCCTTTATCTTATTTGGCATTGCTTGCATGTCTCGCTTGTCTTATTCTTGATTCAAAAAGAATTTCCTCTGGTGGGACAATAAATATCAGATCTGAACTGAACATTTTGATAATCTATTAATTTATGTCATTGTTTTACTCAAACAATGACATAAATTCACTACTTCCATCTTCTTAGTTGTGACAAATTGGTGGTTTTTTTTTTGCATTTCTGTAATGACATCTGATGGAGTATGTGTGTATGTGTATGTGTTTCAGATCGGGAACTGTAAGAACGTGACAGTAATGTCGCTGCGGTCCAACAAACTGGAGTTTCTTCCTGATGAGATCGGACAGATGACCAAACTACGAGTCCTTAACCTTAGTGACAACAGGTATAAACACAAACACACACACACACACACAAACACACACACACACACACACACACACACACACACACACACACACACACACACTCAGATGACCAAGCTATGACTCAGTAGTGATAGATATTTTCACACATACACACACACACACACGCAGACAACACTTTCTCAATGGCCGTTTCGGGTCTGTAGCTGCTCTCACGGCCTGCAGTTACCATGGGAATGGGTGAGTGTGTTGCCATGGTTACGTGCTCTGCAGGCTGTACCGTGTGTGGGCAGAAGAAACATCTCTCCTTTCTTTCTCATCCTTCCCTCCCTCCCTCCGTCTCTCTGACTCTCTCTCAGGTTAAAGAATCTTCCGTTTACCTTCACTAAGCTGAAGGACCTGGCAGCTCTGTGGCTTTCTGACAATCAGGTATCTGTATCTTTCTCCTCCCACACACTCTCCCAGAGTCTGTACCTGCTCACAAGTATTCAGCACAATCACACAAAGCTATCGAGATACTAATCAGATTACCAGGCTTATTTTATTTGCCATTTTGAGTACAGCCGTTGCCGATTGCTGTTCTTGCTAACTCAACCCATCCTGTGTGTTTTATATTTACCAACATTTACCCAGTTATCCAATCAGACCACCACAGAAATCAAACCAGTGATAACCAGTGAATCACCTTAAATGGACACACAGACCTTCACATTCAGTGTCAGAAGGAAAATGTTTATTTAGAAAACATTTCAGCTAAATTATATATTTTCTAAACTCTGTGGATGCTGCTGACTAATGCCCAATAATAACTGGAGCTAAGTCCCTTTTTTTAGCTTGTTGTGTATTTCTGACAATTCTGTTGTTGAACCTTGGGTGATCTGGTGCTGTATGGATGTTGCATGGACAATAACATTGTGTGATTTCCAATGAATTGCCATTTGTTCCCTCTGTTTAATGTTCTAATGATTTTGACATTGAATGTGATGTTGATCCATTCAAGGTGCTTCAGTCAACCGGTTTGGCCCGATGAACCGATATGATGTAAATGAACAATTTCGATGAACCTGTCACATATTCTGTGTACAGAGTTTTTTTTCTTTTTCTGTGATTAATTTAAGTGGCATAATACATAAATTCTAGAGAAGGCTTTTATTGTGAAACGTGCATAAAATATTGATTTGCTCTTTAAGCAGCTTAATATCTAAAAGGTAAAGCAAAGAAGAGTGGCTTACAAAACATCAAACAGTGTGAGAAAACAATATTTCTCAATTCAGAGCAGCAGAGTGATGTTGTATGTTACTCTGTTGTTGTACTGGTGAAATAGTGCTCTGCAAATGTACATTTACAAAGTTTAACATGGCACTATAGGACTGGTTATGGTAATTTTGTTTTCTCCACATTTCCTTTGTCTTTATTTGTTCAAAGAGACCAGATTTTAATTTTTTAGACCCAACAATTACTTGATTAGGTTCTTGTATTGGGGAATTAATTTTTTCATGGAGCCCCGGGCTTACTTGCTAAGAGCCAGTCTGATGCTACTGTGTGATACAGTGGCAAAATTCTTTCCGAGGGATTTACATTAATACTAAATGAGTTTTGTTTCAAGTCACGCACTGAAGTTTCCTGCAGCCGATCAGCGTAAGAGATTTAAATAAACAATCAGTGAGCACGAATCTTTGATTAGGAATTAGGAAATGGAGGTGATCAATGAAAAGCCCCATAAGAATACTAACAAATATAAATGTGTGTGTGTGTGTGTGTGTGTCTGTTTGCAGTCCAAAGCTCTGATCCCTCTGCAGACAGAAGCCCACCCAGAAACCAAACAGAAGGTTTTGACCAACTACATGTTTCCTCAGCAACCGCGACATGATGAGGGTACAAACTGTGTGTGTGCGTGTGTGTGTGTGTATGTAAATGTACATACATACAGACCTGCTGTATATCAGCAGTTTCATTCCTATCCTTGATGTATGTGTGTTTGTGTGTGTGTACAGATTACCAGTCGGACAGCGACAGTTTTAATCCTACTCTGTGGGAGGAGCAGAGACAGCAGAGAATGACTGTGGCCTTCGACTTTGAGGACAAGAAAGAAGAGGAGGACAACTCTGGGAAGGTCAAGGTCAGCTCTCTCTCTCTTTATCTCTCTCTCTCTCTCTCTCTCCTCCTCCTCCTCTCTCTCTCTCTCTCTCTCTCTCTCTCTCTCTCCTCCTCCTCCTCCTCTCTCGGTCTCTCTCTCTCTCTCTCTGTTTCTGTATGCTTCTGGCTCTAAAGTAACTGTGCAGGAGAAGTATATAAGACAACCAAGGTTTCTTCTGAAACTCTGCAGAGGCCTGACTGCACCTCCAACTTTTAGATTAACATCAAACTTTCAAGGTTCACCTATAAATGCAAAGAATGAGCAGATGTGTTGAATCTGGCTCACTAAAAAAAATCTAGGTAAAAGACTATGTACAGTAGAAGTTATTATGTGCATTCAGAAGCTGGAATCGATTCACTTTCAGATTCTGGATCTGTTTTGAGTCAGGTGGCCAACTTTGGTGCATGTTCATCCCTAACAGAAACACACAAGTGTGATTTCAGCTGCTGAGGGTCATGAGTGTTGTGGTACTCAGCATATTTAGCAGAAAAAGGTGATAATTGACTTTACATATATCCATAACATAACTAATAGAATTATAAAGGAGATGTTCATTATTATTGTGCTTGGTAATCTCAAGGCTATCTTTTAAAGTAAACTTTCAAAAGCCAATTTATTTTTGCAAATATAATTCCTGAAACCTGCAGTTCTTTCCAAGAAACCTACATTTATTTCCAATTTGCACCTTTGCTTCTCTTTTGATTTCAGTGTTTTGTTGGAGAGTCTGAAACAATATTGAACTGTCAGTACCACAATAACAAAGACAAATAGCTATCAAAAGCAAATAAACAATCAGCAAGACATTTTAAGAGAATACATGATGGTTTATTTGCGGTTTCCTCTGTGCCATATTGACGGTTTGAGGAAGTTTCATGGAGGCAGAGGTACTTTTTTTGTAGTGTTCCTACTAAATGCTTGCTCATTGTCCTTCTTTTGGTTCTTTATTTGCTTGCATTCACTAAATCCATTGCCATTTTTGCAGGTGGAGATAAACCTAAAGCGCTACCCAACACCCTACCCTGAGGACCTTAAGAACATGGTCAAGTCAGTGCAAAGCCTTGTGGGCAAAAGCGTGCACACTGGACATGGGCACCAGCACCAGCTGAGCACAGGCACTGCCACCTCAGCAGGAACCAACATGGAACACACGCACCTCAGCAAAGAGCAGTATGAACCACCGTGGCCCCTACCACCTAAAGAGGTAGGAAACACGTGCAAATCCATAAACATGCTACAATGTATTTATCCACTGTTTTTATCCAAGAAGAGTAACTTTTGTCTCTGATCCTCAAGTTGCTAAACATTGGGAAATAACATCTTAGACTAAGTTCTGTATTAAAATATGTGTAACCCGCCCTTCTAACAAATGTTAGGGTCATCAGATATGAGTGCCACATTCACATTTATTAGCATCACCTATAGCTGTAAAGTTTGTGATCACATAAAGACAAGGAGCAGTAATTATCTGATGTAATTTTTATTTCTTGTGTTTGCACAGCTGATGCAAGCATCAGTACATTACTCAAAACTGACTGTGCGTTCATTTGCCAGGTGACGGACAGAGAGATGCAGGACTTCTCTCAGTCTCAGCTCATGGATCAGGGATCGATGCATAACTCTGGCATCGACATTCCCAAGAGGAAAGACAAAGAGGATCTGACAGAGAGCTCAGAGGTTTGTCACATTGCACACACACACACACACACACACACACACACACACACACACACACACACACACACATATAAATAAAGCTGTCTCATAAATTAAGGTTGTTGTGAAGCAGCTACACAACTTTATTTACCTTGTACAATCAAAATGTTTAATTAGTAAATATACTGTATTTCCTGTTTTGTGATTTTTACAGTTTTTAATTAAGGGTTGTATCAATGAAGTGTACAGTATACCTGTATATTTAATTCATACAGTTATTTAAATTATGGCCACCTCGTTAGCTCAGTTGGTAGAGCACGAGACTCAATCTCTGGGGGTCGTGGGTTTGAGCCCCACTCCAGGCGGCACTGCCTCCCATGGGCCCGCCACCTGTGGGAGGTGCAATAGGATTTTGGTGCATTGTGGACTGGTCAGCAGTCGCCCCCGTGACCTGGGCCATCACCCAGATAAGCAGCAGATGATGACATGACATTTCAATTATACTCTGTAAACACCACTAGTTTCTCTATTAGTAGGACAAATAAAAACAATTATGAATGGATTTACAAAGTTGGACCTTTAACAGTGTACTAACTCTTATCCTGTATTCAGTATTCCATATTCAGCTTCTACATATACTGTTACTGCTAACTACAGCCTGGTTGTTTATTTGGTCTAATTGTGTCTCAAGTGATTCCCCCTTCTAGATTTGATTGTTGACAGCTTTCCACTTTAGCAGCTTTAACTTATGTTGAAGAAAATCACAGTTCTAAATATTGGAGATCCCCATTCAGAGCTGGTTATTTGATTTTGGGGGTTTTTTTTAACAAAAAAAAAAAAAAGAAAAGAAAAAAATTGTCATTTTAGTCAATGCGGCTGTTCCAGGCTGTTGTACTGTACTATGCAATAGCTACGTGATGTGAACCAGTCAGTCTTTCCAACAGGACTCGATGGGCGGCTCCCCCAACGACATCCGTATCTCTGACATGAGGCCCACCCTAGTGGAGCCACCGATGTACAAACCAAAGGTGGTACTGCTGGGCAAAGACAAGAAAGGTACTGTACTCACCTGTAAATGTACAGGTACAGAGAGACACATACACGTACATGTAGACACAAGACTGTACACACAGCACACACAGTAGTTAATTGTGGTCTGTTGTAAAGTGCTGTGGGGGATGACTAATGTCCATTAATTAGTCATGGTGGCAAGTGGATTATTTCACCACATAACAAAGACAGGGAGGGAATACCATAATACCATATACCATACCATAAGAGATTAGAGTCTGATGTGTTCAGCGTTTAGCTCGGCCATTTTCCCTTATTTTACCCCAAAAGCCTGAGTGTCATCTGAAGTAAACCGAAGGTAAATAACCTTAACTAATGAGAGGTTGACTTGACTTTACGAGAGCCCACAGCTAATTTTAATGTCCTATCAAAAATCTGTTTTCTAAATAAAAGAACAGTTTTTCTATATTCACTCCATGACAAACTGTTGATTTGTCTAAATCAGAGCTCCTTCATGGAACTGAGGAACTCACTGTGATATGATTAAAGCTCAAACTGGGTCTGGGTGAATGTAAATTCTTAATAAAGGACCTTGTGCTAAAGTAAATAAAGAGCTTTATTTGGCTTGTATTGTTGAATATTTAGTAAGTTTGACGCATGAGCCTGCTGTCATATTTTTGGTGTTTACAAAAGGATTTTTGTCATTTTTCCCTTTCCCTATGCCTTTCAGCTACTTCTGTCTTTATCTTGACACTGCTTTCTTTCTAGGTCTCTTATTTTAAAGGAATCAGTCTGGTTAAATAAAGATTTTAAAAAACTGTAAAATTCATGTTTTATAACCAGGCCATGTCTTGCGTCAGTGCAGTGGACTCAATATTGTCCAAACGTATAATGAGAGCACTACAGGAATCTGGGTTAAGAAACAGATGATAAGACCAAACGAGGAACATGATTCTTCTACCGCTCATCATGTGTTAGACAGTAAACAGGCCTCAGTGATCACTGGGCACTAAACATCATTCAGGTGATAATATCAGCTCCTCATTATCACCTGAAAACATTTCACTCTCTGATTTGGTTATAAGCCCTCATTGACTTTTTAATCTTTGAAACTTAACATAATTCAGTTCAGTTTCAATATCCAAGCACTGAGCTGGGATTTGGGAGCATTAATTGGTCCTGATGATGGTCTGTATCTTTACATCTTTAAGATTTAGCACATAGATTTATAAACTCCAACATTTCTTCCTTTCATTACATGTTGATACTAGCTACTGCTAAAGCTAACGGTTGCATTGGGCAGAAATAGCAAAAATTCAACATACTTAGATCATGTCAGTGCTGGTTTGTTGTCCAGATGACATTTCAACACAAAATCAATCAGACGGTGATGAAATTAATTAAAACAGCAATTAGCCATATGCGTAATTTTTTTTAGATGTCCACAGTGTACAAAAATAAATGACTCAGCTGTTCCTAGAAACTTTCGCCACCATGGTTTGAAGTAAGGCCAACAAAGTGTGTGTTACAGCGAGTCATCTGGATGTGTCACTAGCAATACAAGCAAAGCCTCTTGAGATTATAATAAAGAAGATATGAGAAGAGAAGTAAAATCCAAGGGAATAAAATAGAAAAGGTCTTTTCAGACATGACACAGGGTCTTTAGCACTTGTAAGATGGCTATCAGAAATAAGGAGGTGTGACATTTTGTCTGAACAGACCTGTCTGTCTCTCTCTGTCTGTCTGTGTCCAGAATCTACAGATGAGGAGATGGATAAGCTCCATTGTCTGAACCACAGCGGCTCCTCAGCCACCTACTCCGACTATTCTCCCTCACAGGGCTCCTCGGGCTCCTCCAACCCGCCCGCCAATACACACTCACACACACTCTCTCACATACACCCTCACACTCCTGCCCTGCCGGCCCCCAGCAAGGACCAGGCCCCTCAGACACACTGGACCAACAGGTACACACACACCTGCTTCATGTTCAGAGTCATCACTGTCCCTCCCTTTGACTATTCATCATCTCTTCCTCTCTTTCAATTCCACCCCCCCTTCCATCTTCTCCATCTATCATCAGTTTTCTATCCAGCTGCTCCATCCATCCTCTCTTCGCATATTTCTCATTTTCTCATCTCCCTGCTCGCTCCGTCAAGGTCGGAGAGACTCATTAGGATGCTGCAGACCTCTGTCCGAATTCTCTCTTTCTCTCTCAGCTCTCTTCTCCTCTACTTCAAAGCTGTCCATTCCAGGCTTCAGCAATAGCACTTTACAGATTTGGAATAAGAAAGAATATGGAAAATCAATATCAGAAAGTGTTTTTAAACAGTTTTGTGTCCTAATCGGAAACGTTGCAGCTATTAACAACAACTAAGATCTCAACTTAGCCTGCCTGCCAAATGTTCAGTACAGCCTGAATGATGCTTGTAACCATATATGCATTTTTAAAAATATAATTAGCAATAAATTTGCCAGCCGCTTTTTTTTCCCACGAGACATCACATCAACATATATTATTGATTAAAATCAGTTAAACCATAGTATGTGCAGAGAAAGGCATTTTACAGTTGGAAATTAAACTTATCAAGACTCACAAAAACTGTTTCTAGACTACCTCAAACATATCTTAGACATTTTCATCAGCATTACTTATCAGCTAACATATACAGTGATAACAATAATGCTGCAATACTGTCTTCTGATTTACTGGCCTAGCTCTAATTTTAATCCTTGGCACAGGCTTTTGTATAAACATCTGTCATTTTACAACCTTGAAAGCAGAGACACAGAGATGTGTTAAGGTTGATGCAACCATCATCATGAAAGAACAAAGATATAAGAAAGATGTTCAGATGTGCCCCTCAGACAGTCAGGAATCTGGTAGCAGATTGGATTGGATGATTGTACCCTGATGATTTGTTTATTCTGTTCCTTTTTGACATCACAGCCTCCAAACAATAACCTTTAGATATGCTCCTCCATTGGAAACCTAGTCCCTAATAATGTCAAAGCTAATTTCTTTGTCCTCACTCTTCCCATGCCTCTCCTCGTCCCAAGGAGCACCTGCAGGTTGAAAGCTTTATTTGGTATTTTTTGACATTAAAGTTATCGTTTCATGTGCCCTAGGGTGATGTACAGATCACAGTCTGTATACTTGGCCCTTTGTCTGTGTACTTGTGAAGCATGTGGTATTTGCAGACTGCAATTGGCAGCGAGGGAGGTTGAAGGCATTTATATTTTCTGTTCAAGGCGGCTCTCGAAAACATTAATTACAACAAACATGGTTGTTGGCCAAATTGGTGTTTTAGAGGGAGGAAGAGAAAGTTATGCTGTTCCCAGTGCCCACTGGCTGTGATTAAATATACAGCACATAATAATGTTGTATGGGACTTCATTATAATTCACTTCATTGTTATTATTTTCCAGCATAATTAGTGTTTAATATTTTCTGTCATTGTAGACTGGCTCAGTCATTCCCTAAGCCTATTGACTCCAAGCCCCTGCTATCTCAGAGAGAAACCCCTCCATCAGGAACCCTGCAGCAGCGTGGGGATCGACGCCCACTCAGTGAGCCTTTTGACTGGTCTGAGGCTCCTCACTACGACAACACAGGTTTTGATGCTGAGGAGTCTCCTCTGGACCCTCCATCATCTACTTCAAGTCAGGGAAACCCTCCGCTGGGCTCGAAGCCTCGCAGCCAGTCCACACACGGACGCCGCCCACTCCTCAGGCAAGAGCGAATCGTAGGAGTTCCTTTGGAACTGGACACCCAAACGCTCCCCTTCCACAGCAACCAGCGCTCGACCCCAGACAATGATCAACAATCCTCCGCACCTTCCCAGAATCCTTGGCAGAATTGGACCCGAACCCCCAGCCCGTTGGAGGACAGAACCGCTTTTCCCTCCAAGCTGGACCTGACACCTACCTCCAGTCCCAACCCTGACCGCAAGGATATGGACTCAAGGTAAGTGATGGAGCTCCAACAGTCCCTCAGTTAGCCCTGAACTGTGTATGTGTTCATGTGGAAGGCCTCATGACCCCCCAGGGTAAAACTGAACTTTGAGTAGTTTAGAATTTGGACTTTTCATAGGAAAAACAAACATTTTTGAAGACATCTTTTTGGACTCTTAAAGGTTATAATGGGCTTTTTTTTTTACATTTCTTTTTATCATCTAGACATACTAGCCTAAAATCTTTGCAAAAGAAATGATATGAAGCTTCTTGACCCCTTCTTAATTTCTGAGCTCATTCAACTAGAATGAATAATGGAGTAGAAGTGAGATGAAAGCTCCATCTGATTATTAGGCTATAATGACACAGTTTCACCTGTCCTTGTTTTCTGCTTCTTCTATTATTACACTACTGTAGAATTTAATTTTTGGGGGGCTAATATTAGCATAACACTTCATGTCCCTCCCTTGTTTTTTTTGCTCCCAGGCTGGAACAAGGAGCCGGGCCTTTGCCTGGCAGCTGGACATACCACAACAATCAGGGGGAGCAAAACAGGAAGGATCAGCTCAGTGTCAGCGGGGGCAACAAGGTGACGGTGGTAATGAGTAAAAGCTCAGACCGCCTGTCCCCCATGATGAAAGAGACGAGGTCCAAGTTTAAGAAGTCACAGAGCATTGATGAGATTGATATTGGCTCCTACAAGGTCTACAGGCAGGTTTACTTTTATGACTATTTTTCTTCACAGTAAGATGACCAATTATTATGTTATGCAGCAGTTGTTGCTGCTGATGCTGCTGCTGCTGCTGATTCTTTTCTCTTCACAGTATTCCCATGGACAGCTACAGTTCATCCATTGAGCAGCAGACCAGTTTGGACCGTCAAGAGCTGCCTGGTTCTATGGAGCAGACCAGCATGGCTCGATCACAGTCTGCCCCCATGTTAGACGATGAGATGGGCTTCCCAGGACACGGCAACCAGAGCCAGCCAGGGCAGAACCAAAAACCTGCCATCCCACAGAAAGCCTACCACTTCGACCAGAACTACAATCCCCAGGTTAGCAGCTCAAGATTTCTAGACCTCTCTCTAGACCTCAATCACAAACCTCAGAAAACATAAAAAAACATTCTGTGGGTCACATCTTTATGAATTTAGTTTTTTAAAATATATTTATTGAAATTTTCTTGATGGAGTCAGTAAACTAAAAACAGTATTAGTCTAGATCTAGAATGAGGCCGGCCAAGTTAGTGACTTCTTAAGTCATACATTTATACATTTTGTTTGCAGCTGTCCAGTAACTTTACTTGTCTTCTTGTGATTTTGAATCAGAGTAATGTTACTTAAAACTTTTCGTTGACTTTCTCACCAATCAGGTGACCATGGACCGCCGCGTTCCTCCCCCCTTCCCCAACACACCAGATTATGTCAACCACTCGTCGAAGGCCTTGGAGTACATAAATCAGCCAGGCAAGACATTACCCAAGGAGTTGGTGAGCCCTCGATATCGTGCATATCCACCACTGGAGATGTTTTCGTTCCCCCAATCGCCAGTCAACCATGATGGTCCGCCCAGCCAGCAGCAGCAGCCAGTCCCAACACAGCGCTCCAGGCCAGGGTTTCTGAGGAGAGCAGATTCATTGGTGAGCTCCACAGAGCTTGCTTTGTTCCGCCGAGTCCATGAAGCCCAACAGGAGGCGCTGCAGGAGACTCAGTACAGACAGCAGGTAGGAGCTAATGTCTGCCAAATTATGCTCATTTGCAAATGTGTGTGTGTGTGTGTGTGTGTGTGTGTGTGTGTGTGTGTGTGTGTGTGTGTGTGTGTGTGTGTGTGTGTGTGTTACTGTCAAGAATGAAGAATGACTAGAAGCATTTGTTATACTTTCTGGATTCACAGATCATTTGTCTGTTTAAGGCTACTGTGTTATTTCATATGCTATATAATATTAATGCTCATATACTTTAAATTCATCCTTTGTTATTTCACTCTATCCACTGTCTTAACAGGAATAACGTCTTCCTTTTTTAAAGATTTTGTGGTCTTATGAAACTCTCCTCTCTTCAGGCGGACCCCCCTCTTTACAGTCGGGCTCTTGCCTACTCCACCCCCATGGAGCACTCTGCTCTCACCAACATGGCCGACAGCCAGAGCCAGATGTTGCACAACAAGAGAAATGGTCGCTATGATGATGACTATCCCACCTACCAGGAACAGAAGAAGCCCATGATTGGTTATCCAACCAAGAGCCTAACTCAGCGCCGTCCCCTGTCCGCCAGGAGCTACAGCACTGAGACCTACGGAGCATCTCAGGTAGACTGACTGTCTGTCACTTAAGCTGCTGTTATAAGCTGTTTAAGCTGTGCATGTCTTTACATTTATGTCTGGGTCAAAATCTGAGAGATAAGATTGTTTGTTTTTATCCTCATAATAATGATCTCATACTGCATTTCTTTTGTTTCATCAACAAGCTGTTTTCATCAACAAGCTGGCAAGTAAGCATTACCAACAAAGCATATGGTGTCACAATTCATTGTTTGCTCCAGCATGTCCAAATCTTTAGGTTTATTTCAAGAAGGCATGCAATAATGTTCTTATATCTGAAAGCCTGGGTGCCTGGATTGGGGTACAAAGAATTTTGTAAACTTTGGTTTCTTTTAACCACGACCACCTTCTTTACTTTCAGTTTCAGCCAACCCTTGTTTGGGTAATTTTGGAGGGCACTGACAAACAGCAAACTAATTTGTTATAGAGGTACAGTATGAGGACTTACAAGCATTACAGTATACATTCCCATCAGTTACCTGGGAATGTATACTGTAATGCCTGTAACAGTATACATTCCCATCAGTTACCTGGGTCCAGGTCTTTGCTGCAGGAGCAGACTAAGCTGAGTATCGCAGGTGTCCTCTGCTTCAGCCACATCCCAGATCCCAAGGCAATCCCAAGTAAATAAATAATCCCTTCAGGATGTTCTGGGTTTGCCCCAAGTCAGACTTTCCCAAAATAGCCACAGAGGTGTCCAGCAGCTTACTGATTAGATGCACAAAGCACTTCATCTGGCACCTTTCAGCATGAAGGACCACAGCACAAGAACAAAGCTAAGAGCTGAGAAACTAATACTGAGTACGTATGACTGCAGTCTTATTTCTTGCAGTCTTTAGCCAAAGCATAAGACCAAAAGTGAAGGTTGGAATATACAACACCTGATATGTAAAGAGCTTCACCTTTAGGCTGAGCTCCATCTTTAACCCATGATTGTCTGATATATTGCATTACTGCGTTCTTTGTGCTTAACTGCCTGTCTTTGTGCATAACTGTGTGTTCTCATGTCTCATTTAGCCCTCACGACAGCACAAGATACTTAAACTTCCCAGAATGTCTTTCTACCGAACGTAACAATGGTTCCCATGTTAGTGGTTTGGCTCAGGGATAGTGGAATGGTCTGTCAGTTAGCATCTAATCAAATTCTGGACAGACTGCCATACAGTGTTGTAGAGACATTCATGTGACCCTCAGGATGAATTGACTTTGGTAGTCTTTTCACTCATCAGGTCAAAATGTTGATTTACCCTGTATTTTAGTTTATGACTCAATACCTGCATATTACCTGCATAGTATTACCTTTTATTAAGTTGTTACGACAAACATATTAGCAAACAGTTGCCTTTTAAAACATGTAGACATTCAGAGAACCATTGGCATTCATTTAAAATTTTGGTTTCTGGTCACCTGATAAATGTAAATCCAATTTTTGCCCTGCTTTTATCTCTGTTTTGGTGTCCACCAGAACCACCAATCAGAACAATTGGGTTGCAGGCCGTAAAACCAAAACTATGAACTTTATTTCGATGCCGAAATACAAAAATTTTATCTAATGGTTTAGTCACTACGAGTGACCCCCTTCACATACACATATACACAACAGAAAAATGTGGATTAGTTGTAGTTAAAATAATTGTATAATGTCAAGTACAGCCTCATTTCTTATCATCTTTAAACAATCTTAACCTTTTGTCCCCAGGCCCGTCCAGTGTCAGCTCGTCCCACCATGGCCGCCCTGCTGGAGAAGATGCCCCCTGACTACACCCTGGCAACCTGCCCTGAGAAACCCCCTGACGACACCATCAAAGTAAGACCTGTCGTACCCCAGAAACCTGAAGACATCACCTCCAAGATGCCTGCCGATTGGCGGCAACAGCTTCTCAGGCACATAGAGGCCAAACGATTGGACAGGGTACGTCTGTGCAATGTAGACTCACTGAAGAGGGAGATGCACACACACACTAACTCACACATTCACACACACATAGAGCATTTGGAAGCCCTCCCCGTCTGTATCTGTGTAAGTCTGTGTTGTAAGGTTAACCAGATATGTGTCCGGCTGCATGTGTGTCTGCTCCACACTGTCGCTCTGTCAGCCTGACCTACTGCACACTCACTACTGTGGATATGTGCTGGAGAAATCACATGTCCTGAAATACAATGCAACAAAATCTGCATTGTGACAAGAATTTGATCTTGTGTTGTCTTAAAATCTTTTTTGAAACGAGTGAAAAGTCACGAGTCAGTCTGAGATAATTCTAGCAAATTGATTTTAATGTAGCGTGTTGCAGGATTCTTAAAAATATGCTGGTAATTTAAGATACTTATTCAGAGACAGTTCTAGAAGTAAACTTGAAAACTAAACTGGTGTTTGATATTTTCACCTGTTTTAAAAAAAACAAAAAAAAACACAAGATCTTCAGAATCAGTACAGTCGCTATAAGTTTGAGGATATTTTGCAGGGCAGTGTAATTGTAGTGTTTGCATCAACACTGATCTAGGGAACATTAGTATCTTTAAAGGAACAGTTTTACATTTTGGGGCATACTCTTCTTCGCTTTCTTGCCAAAAGTTAGATGAGAAAATCCATACCACTTTCATGTCTGTTACCTAAATGTGCAGCTACAGGCAGCAGGCCATCAGTTTAACTTACTGTAAGTTAGCAGAAAATCCACCAGCCAGGACCTTTAAATTTCACAAATTATTGCCCACGTTGTAACTGTTTCTTGGTTGAGAGCAGTTACTTCCTGCAGTCTGTGCTCACAGTAGTGACAAGACTCCAGAGGCCCAAGTGGCGCAATGAAGAAACAGACCAGATTCCCCCTGCAAAAGCACAAGTTTTTATTTTTATACTTAGGTTTTTTATAGATTAAACAAACAAGATATACACTTTAGTTTTCTGCAAACACCCTTTATAATGGATGAACAAAGGAACTTTAGAGGTGTTAGAAGGCAGATTATTCTTCCTTTAAACAGAGCTAAGTTCACTATTTTCCCCCTGTTTCCAGTCTTCATGTCTCCTGACTATAGCTTCATACCATACAAACATGAGAGTGGTATCAAGCATCTCATCTCACTCTCAGCAAGAAAGCGAATAAACATATTTTCCAAAATGTCACACTAATTGTGTAATCAGAACCGGTGCCTCAACAGACAGGACAATCAGACGTAGTAGGAAGGAGGTCTGGATCACACAGCTATGAAAAAAAAAAAGTAATCGCATGCAGAATCTTAATGGTGTATTAACACATCATATGAGCCTGTCTCATGAGACAAAATACATCCACCCTGTCAAAAGAAGAACAGCAAATGCTGGTGTAGATATTTGGACAGAGCTGTGGGATGGTGTTAAAATGAATTACTGAAAGTACAAGTTTAAAATACCATAATAAACTTGTGTAGTTGTTAGTTTTCAGTTAGGGATTGGGCTTATTGTTTGTTTAAATATCCACATACTGTATGTTACAACATAACTAAACACACACACTACTGTTGGAATGAACTGATCCACCAGCTGTTGCTTGTATGACACAATGTTCTGTGTGTACTGACCGATCACTAGCTAACATTTCTCTGTGCTTTCAGCAACTCTGCACTGTTGTTGTTGTTTTATCAGTGTTATTGTTGTTTGTTTATTGTTTGTGGAGCTCACAGTGTGTTGTCACCACACTGCAGCCCACTGTGTTGGCTCCACCCCCCGTCCCCTCCCCACTACATTCACCCATGTCATGTGATGTTGTCTTCTCCAATCAGAGTGGTGTCCTAAAGCACAACACGCTCACGCTGGGCATGCTCTGTCAGGGCGGGGGTCACGGCCAGGGGCGCAGCAGCACTTTGAACTTTAACCTTTACAATAACACTAAGCATGAGCCCCCTTCTGGCCGCTGGCTGCCACTACCTCCTCCTCCGCCTGCTAACGCTGTGAGTATCCCTCTGAGAACAATGAACCCCTGGTACTGCTGTTATTACTGCACACATAGGTAATTAAAGAGAATAGCTGCCACTGCCTCTTAACCCAACCACAGCTACCATGAACTATTATTCAACCGTGTGCCATTACTGCTATTATAAATCAGATTATTAAAATTACCTTGTCTACCATCTCAAGCTGCAAGTAGAGCTGGCTCTGATGCACATTATTTTTTTGGTGTTCAAATCCCATGAATCTTTCTCGAGATGACTGACAGCCACTTATAAGGTCAAGTATAAAAGCCAGTGAAGAATTGGCTTCAGAGGATGTATTGGTATTTCAAGAGTTTATATTCAACTGTAAGACACTTTCAAACCACAAATTTCAAGGTTACCAAAACAACAGACATAAAAGCAGCTCAACAAAGCGCCATCTGTCTTTGCCATTGTAAAGTAGGTTTCTGTATTATGTCAGACTACAGGCAGATGGAGCTGGTGGGCATGTCTACACCATACATTTTCAGGCTTACTGTGGGCCTGGCTTATTTGTTATTAAATAGAAAGGTTTTTTTTCTCTCTCTCTTCTTCACTGTTCATATTTTTGAACTGGGAAAACTGCTTTTCTCAAGCACCTTCTAACTACAGGTAATGGGATCTTACATGTGCACATTTTTCTGCCAAAGTTGGATCAGTTTTGTTTTTTTTATCATTAGAAATTTCATTATTTCTTTAGTCCTCCGTGATCCTCTTACCGTTTTGAAGTTATGAAAAGGAGATGTCACATATGTTCATGCGCCAACTCAGCAACATTTAAATCAGGCAGATGTTGGGTTGCTTGGTCACTGTCAATCAAATCTGATGATACCACATTCACACAGAACTGGTGAAACAAACTGGCTGAGCTTTTGAGTGTTATATAACCAATAAATAAATAACAAATACTTTGTTGATTATTTAGTCATGAATATTTAATGTTGGTGAAAAATGCTAGCAATTGGAATTTTTGGCGACTTTAAATCTCAAGCTGGTGGTGTAGAAGGTAGGGACAATAGACCTTGCCTCATGTTGACTGGATATAACATCACATTCCTCTATTTCACTGGTAAGGGAAAATCTATTCACTCAGCAGTAAAAGCCGTGTTCATACTTAAAACATAACAAAATGTCACCTAACGCTCACTCAAACCTGCCTAAAAATCGTGCTGGGAAAGGATTAAATTACAAAAGTTAAATGTTCATTTTCAGTAATGGTCACCCTGTCTCTCTGCCCCTGTCCCTGTCCCTCTCAGACCCCCTCTCAGCAGGCTGCCATGCTAGATAATGACCAGGAGGGGATGTCAGGGAGCAACCAGTGGGCTCCTTACTCACTTGGCAGGAGGGACGTCCCACCTGACAACCTCATGAAAAAGGTGATAGTTTTATTGTGTTTTATCGAGCCTGCTTTGCACTGACTATCAAGTCCTGGCTAAATTTAACAGCATTAAGATATATAGAGGCTCTTTCCGTAGCTACAGTGTGAAAATAGTCTATTGATGTCTATTGAATGGGTGGGTTTCTGTGGTCCACAGAGCGCCCACTCACACAACCCTTCCCACCAATCACACAACACCATGATCGTCACATCCACTTCGTCCTCCTCGGCCACTACGCCTCATCGCGTGGTCGGGCAGCAGGGCTACGATGGGATGATGAACAAGGGGGGTCAGTACCAACCAGGGATGCCCCTGTCAGTGGTTCCCTCTGGGGGGCCTGGGCAGTACCAAGGCAACATGTCTCAAGGTAAATGGTAAAAAAAAAGTTGCTCATCTGTACTTTTGCAGATTTATTTTCATTAGACGTACACTTGTGGCCTCTTGTCTGAAAATGTTTGGTATTCATAGAAAACTGCAATGATTAGTTGATCAATCAGTCACTCCACAGAAAAAATAATCAGCAGCTACTTTGAAAAGCAGTTAAACTTTTAAGTAATTTTAAAGTAAAAATGTAAAAGAAAAAAGTCTCATGTGAGAGTAAATTCAGAATATTTTATATTTTGGACTGTAGGTCGAACAAAACAGCTTTGGGCTTCAGGAAATTGTTACAGATATTTTTCACTGTTTACTGGCATTTTATCAACAAAATAATGAATCGATAATGAAAATAATTGTTAGTTTCAGCCCTGAGAGATAGATTTTAGTTTAAGTTTGAAACCTTCAGTCACACAGTAATAGAGCATTAGTTAGTCGATGTAAAATTAGGTATGTGTGCCATGTGACAGTCTATACAATAACCAACAACAGATTCTACCAGTCTCGTTCTTTTTTCCATCCAGCCCTCCCTCCCCCTGGTCAGGGTTACCCCAACACCGGCCTACCCATGGCCTTGTCCCCATCTGGGAACCAGCCCCAGTACAACCCCCATACCTCCCACACTTCCCATCAGCCCTCCCTTCCTGCCACCAACCCCCAGTACCACAGCAACCAGGGCATGGTCCATAGCAACCAGGTTGTCATGGCCACCCACACCAACCCACGGCCTCAGAGTGCTCGCTGCCTGTTGCAGACTAAAGGCCAGAAGAGCACAGACGGTTTCCAGGAACAGGTATCTGTCTGTCTGTCTATCTGTCTGCCTGCAAACCACATCCTACGCTCTTGCGGCATTCTGTTTGAAAATGGGAACAATGACAGCTAAATATATTGTAACTAGGTTACAAAGGTTATCACCGTGACAGAGTAAACTGACTTTAGCTTTCTTTAGCTCTGGCTCTGCCACAAAATACTGGTGCATGCTTGAAACCTGTACAAACTGCTGCTGTTGTGGTTGAACACTAATTCGGCGAGACAGTAATTTTTAATGTTTAACTAGCCAGACCAGATTCATTAATAGCAGGACAAAATAGCTACCAGACCAGATGCTGAGGTTGGCAAGTGGATTGAGATGGTCCCAGACCATAAGCCGACAAGCAGCCAGCTAAAGGAAACAAAATACAACACAATTTTAACCCCCTAACAGCAACAGTTTGTAAAAAGACAGGTCTAGAAAAAGCCATGGAGGCGTAGTTCTAAATCTGAGATATTTCACAGATGGAGAGCACTGCACCACTTTAGGTAGGAACATGAAGGAATTCGCACCAGACAAATCAGCTGATCTTCTTGAGGGGTTTTGTTTTTCCCATCCTAGTATGAGATGGTTTTCATTATGCCAAATAGAAAACTCTGACGAGGATATTTGTGGCACAGTTGTTGTTGCCAGAGAACTGAGGGCATCTAATATAGCTGCCAGAACGTGTCACACATCACATGAAAGTGCTCTTCCACAGTTGTACATGCTGTCTGTCTACTCTATGCTTGTGTAGAGCTTGTTATGATCTTTGTATTTCACCTCAAGTTGTCTTTCTTTCTTTGTTTTCTGTGTTTCCTTTTTCTTCCCTCTCTCTTTCTCTAGTTGTGTGTGAGAATAGAGAAGAACCCTGGTCTTGGTTTCAGTATCTCTGGTGGCATCAGTGGCCAGGGGAACCCCTTCAAACCCTCCGACATGGTACGACCCGACCCGGCCTGCCAGCCAATCACAGCCTCCCTGGCTTTACCTCAGAGTTGCCATAGAAACTGCTGCTCTTTACTGCAGTGTTTCGTCTGTCTGTTTGTCTGTCTGTCTGTCTGTGGGGCAGCAGTTGACTTGGTTAACTTTGAGTCGCTTTGAGTCTGTGATTTTGTACTAAAAAGCGCTGGAAACTGCAGTTTAACTGAGGTTTGTGTATTTGAAAAGGGTAAAGAAACCTTTCTTTTCACGTCTCTTTTATACCTAGGATGAAGATTTCTGGTGTGAGTCAAACATGATACCTGAGTTTGGCAAACTCACTCATTAGGACTGATGATACAAGAAGTCTTTTTAATACTTGATGACACATTTATGCATCTGCGCATCATGAATAGTGTATTTTTTTGTACTTAGTTTATTTTTACTGCCTCCTTATCACTGTGAGGTCTTTTAGAAAAGGAACAAACTTAAATATTCAAATATTTGGAAATAGATTCGTGATCATCTTAAGACTTGAAATCTTGCCAGATCTGCCAAACTCTTTTATCATTTCTACTTCTGAGTTTGACTGCTTCTGTCAGAGTGTGCCTGTGCTGACGGTCTGTTGGGGTTGCAGATCCCCGAGGCCTGCTGCACATGGCAGTCTGTCCTAGAAACATGCTGCTATAGTCAGTCTAAAGTAGCGAGGCTGCTCACGGAGCTCTGACAGCTATTTTAGGAAGGCTGCTTAGTTCTGGGACACCGTGGGTGATTTTAGATGTTCGACACTTTGATCTAGGGATGGGAAGTATCACAGATTATACTGACTGTTCTGACTTCAGATGTTGAGTAACTGACGAGACAGCTGGTTTATAAATAGAAAGCCTACAATAGGAGTTCTTTAAACATTCAGCCTCCGTACAGCCCATGTGACAAATGGTGAATTAATTTAAGTCGGGGGTGTGAAGTGATAATGTAGAAACTGTCAATTCATCATTTAAGTTTAATTTTGAGGAGACAACAAGTGAGTCAGTTGCTGACTCGTACGGTTATTTAATCATTCCTATCTCTTCCTGTGTCCATAAAGTTCCCACCAGCTGCAGTTCGTCCATTATTAATGCCATGTTGCACAGGCAGCAAATGGAGTACATGCAGATGAGCAGATTCTCAAGTGAAGCTGCCAAATATTTAGTCAAATAATTACATCATACACACAGTATGTTTAGACAGTATACAGTAAATTAGATATGGTATAAGTCTAAATATAGACATATTGTATGTATCCACAGTAATACAGATTAATGGATACGTTGTAGTATTTCACTTTAGTGCAAAATATTTTCCTTTGCCATCATACTGTAAGATTTCTAAAATCTCAGTGAATGACAAGCAGTGATTGTCAGTTACCTGCTGACCTCCTGGATATCTGCAGTGATGTCAGTTAATGTCAGCAGGTCTTAATTTTTCATGGGAGTATGTATGGTTCAAAAGTAAATGTTCTAAAGTGAAATGTGGATTTAGATGTCCTGGTTCATGTGATATGAACCTGTACATCTGCTTTGCTGTACAGGTTCACGTGATATGAACCTGTACATCTGCTTTGCTGACCTCTGACCCATACGGTCCAAGCTCACACAGGGTCTCATGGTGGCTATTTGACTTCTGACTAAGCTACCCAGATTGGTTATCATCTGTCCTTACAACAAAATTCCTTTTAATTACCTTGTTTCTATACTGTTGTACTATCTTCTTACTTCCATCTGCGCACGCAGGATTTCTTAGTGGAGCAGTTAAAGGTTGCTATCATGATTTATCAGTGGTAGACTGGAAACTCAGGGCTGATTTGTCAGCACTTTCAGCTCAAAGTGCAGATGCCTTTGGTTATGGTTTTATCATCTATTCTGCCCTGACCTATGTGAACTTGTTTTGGTTTGTCCAACCCATTTTGGTAAGAGTAGCCAGGTTAAGACTACATACATTGTTTGAATTTTCTTTTAATGTAATTAAGGGCAGACCTAAGACTAGAGTGAGTTTGAATTTTAATAGTTAAAAAGGACTGAGTATCAAAACAGCTTGACTAATAAATTATACATCTATGGTTGTGATCCCTAGAGCCTTCTACAGCCGTGGCTGTTCCATAGGACTGTGGCTCCCCCCTGTGGGCAAGGGTTAGGGCTTGCACTCATCCTCTCATTCATCTGAGCTAGAGGAAAATGCTTCCCCAGATAATCAGCAATTTTTATATTTGTAAAACACTCAGAAATTGTTTTTACAAAGTTTAAATAAAAATTACTGTTATACTGCCGGATCAGTATCATGTGCAAATTGGCTTAAAAAATTCTGTTTGAATTGGAAAGTCTGCTACCTCCATTTATATTCAAACAAAGTCTGCCTCTTCCTTATGTTTTCTTGGTCTTTTTCAGTTAAGCCTTTTAACAAGGGCCAACATCTTGCTCTAGTTTTGTCTCTAAATTCTCTTATCTCTATCTTTTAAAATGCGTGAACACAACATGATACAAAAAAGTGCATATTTTTTCCAATGACACAATCTATAATGCTAAACCTGACAGAATCATCCAAAATTTTGGCATGATTTTGGGCTAATCATCCTCCTTTAAAGAACTAATCTGTTTTCCGTGTGTTTCTTGAACAGGAATAGAATAATCTCCCTGAGAAATGCAAGGACTAATTCAGATTAATTGAGGGCTTACAAAATATATTCCTGAGAACAGAGTTTCCTTATCACATCGTGTCTGACGAGTTTCAAAGTTTAGATTCCCGAGTTTCAAAGTTTCGATATTTCAGTGTTTTTGGATCCTTTGCAAAACCTGCCAGAAAAAAATACACTGATCTTCTAAGTCTGACTTAAAAGACTACCTGTGGCACCCTAAGCCACTGGGTCAGACAGCGAGTGGAGACTCAGTTCCTGTATTGACAGGAGTGGGATCCCAGGCTTTGATGTATTCACTTCTCAGGCTCAGATTAAGAACAGAAGACAGGGTTTTAAGGAGCAGAACATGGATTTTTAGTCAAATCTGGGTCAACATTTGAAAATCCAATTTTCTGTTCCTGGTGTTGCTAGATGTGCTATCTTTGCACACTGAGCTGCTGTCGATAACAAACATACTTATGAACTGTCATCGTTCAGAAAAAAGTGTGTATACATGTTATCTCTGAGCTGCAAAAACCTCATCCTCATTATTGTCCTTTTGATGTAACTAATAACCTCATAAACTAATATTATCTTCACTTGGTTAAAAAAAAATCATTTATAAGCTTCTGATCTAAATAACTGAACAATACTATGAGGAAAAACGTATGAAGTTTTCAAAATTTATGCAAAAATACAATTTTGAAGATAAAAGGTTTTTGCAGGACATTGCAGCTTTGTGTGCAACAGCTTTATAGCCTGTAAATGTCTGGTTGTTGTGACTAACTCTACACAGGTTTTAGCTGCTAACAAATGCGTTTGTAATGTACAGTGAGCTCTATATGTAACCTGACAGGGATGTGTGTTTTCAAGTTGTAAAGTCCACTTTCTCAGTATCTAGAAGTGTGATGTGAATGGACATGAAGTTAAATACTAAAATAAACAGGCCACATCCAAACAGCCGTTATTGAAGTCAGTGTTTGTTGCATGTTGACATAAATTGCATATATTGGCCACTTTGCAATTTCAGAGCTGCTTTATCAAAATGATTTGACTGAATACATGTATGGGGCTCACTGTACGTAATGCCAGTGTTACCATGAGCAATAATTCAACTATTAAACTACTAACGTATGCACTTCTTTAACATGCAATATATGTGTTTGTTTCTGTATTCACTCACAGATTGTAGTATGTAGGTGCTGCTGCACTGTCACTACTACATCGTATTGTTTTTGGTTAACTGGTGTGACTTCTTTATGTCACATTTATCTGTTAATCTCACTATTGTGTGTTCAACACGTGCACAGCCTGTTGAAACATGTTGAGTCGATACAGCTGCATTGTCTCACACTTTCTGTGTTCAAAAACATCTTTCAGCTCCCAGTGAAAAGATGTTGGTGTTTTTACAATCTCTGCCTTGGGTTATTGAGGGAAAATATGGGGGATGAAATTTCTTCTGCCCCCCCTGCTACCTACTTCTTCTCCCCTAGTCAGAACCCATCCCACACCTATTCTTCTTCCCCTATTCTTTATATATTTACTGCATATCTATTTTTTCTCTCTTTCTAACCTCATGTCTATTCTATACCAAGTCCATATCTGTATAAATAGCTGCTAAACAATTTTAACATGCATTTTTTTGTAGGAATGTATCACTCAGATTCTATAAATTTTAAGATAGATGCTAATACCAAACAAACTTAAGAACCTTAAATGACTAAAATATCAGTATGAATTACAAACTGTTTTACTGTCAGTAGTGTATATGCATCATTTGCATGCCTCTTCAAATTTAGAACAAAGAGAATGCATTGGTGAACTGGCCATATATTTTTGGCAGAAATGTGATTTTTTTTGGGGTGGGGGCGTGGAGTGGGGTTTGGATATTGAGATTAGAATGAGAAAGGCAAAGATTCTAAACCATCGTGTCCCTGTGTTGTCCTAACGGTGTATCATTTTGACTTATAGGGTATCTTTGTTACTAGGGTACAGCATGACGGGCCCGCCGCCTCTGCCCTGCAGCCTGGAGACAAGATACTGCAGGTAATGCCCTCTCACTCGTCAACAAATGGGACAGAAAAAGCCATATCCTGCCCTCTGTCCATCCCCAACCCTCCCAGCCTTTCCCTTGATTTATAAACATGGAGGCAGAATAATAAGCAGGAAAAAAGAAGTCATTGTGCTCTTCACCTGGTACAGTTAGTTGGGTATTTTCATACACAGGCACACAAAACCACACGATCACTGATTTGTTGCTCCAGTGGAGGCAAGTCAACTCCACCACTGGTGCTATCTCACTTGTTGTTTATGGTAGACTTCCACATTTTCCTGCCTGTATATTCTGCCTATGTGTGTGTGTGTGTGTGTGTGTGTGTGTGTGTGTGTGTGTGTGTGTCTGTCTGTGTGTGTGTGTGTGTGTGTGTGTGT
>JBBMJY010000022.1:18316665-18338142 GCA_037833715.1 Toxotes lorentzi
TATATGCTGGAGTACTGTACTGTACTGTACGGTACTGTACTCCAATATACTGGAGTACAGTTCTTGATGTACCAGTACATATGTTTATTCTGAGTATTACTAATTAACAGTGTGCTGCTTTATACTTACTATACTAAATTTCGGAGACTTTTACTCAAGGATCTTAGTACCACTGCTAACTTCTGCATTATTACGTACCGCTGCAATGTGGTATACTGTATTTTAAGATGCATAACTAGATTATACTAACATAGTATCACTGCCTAAACTTTATTCCCTGTCTGTCTTGTACCATTCCCCACCATTCTCTTGGCATCAGTGACTTCCATAGAACAACTCTGCTTACTGTGGCACAGGCCGACAATTAACAATAGAGGGTAATAGTACACGCACACACACATTGAGTAAAGCAGAATGATGTCCTTTTGTTCCCTTTCCTCTTTACTCTGTCTTTTACACACTGGTTTGGACAAAATGATACTTCTGTGCGCTGACTGACCAACCCACTTACACAATCATGCATAAATTTCTCCCCATACTGACTCATGCATTGTGTTGGCATCAGTGTGTGCGTGTGTGTCCATCATACAGAGCCAGAGTTTTTGTGCACCCACCAAAAGCAGTCAATAAGCTCTTGTGACCTGATCAATAACAATACCAGAGACTGAGTCCATGACCTGCATTCAGCTGCCGCTTGCATATGTATGTGGTGAGTGTGTGTATGCAGATGAAGTGTCCCTACACTTGATCCAATGTCCACAGGCAGACTTAGACACACAGTATACTGTGTCCAACATGCTGGACTGACGCGTGCGTGGCAGCAACTCTGCTTTTGTAATTTTGCCTCTTTATCTTTGTAGTCTGACTCACTGGCCTCTGTACAGAGGATGTATCCTAACCCTGTAATCTCACTAAATATCATAACATTTCAAATAAATGTGTCAGTGGGACAAAGTATGTGAAAGGTACACCCCAGCATTTAGGGAAATCCACTGTTTGCTATAACTATAAGCAGTACACATACACTGGAAATATGCAAATAGCCTAGTCACTGCTGGCAAGACACATATTACTTTCAGATTTAGTTGTTCTAATCTTAACTTTTCCAGTCTCCCATACAAAGCTTAATCACACATGAAATATTACTTATTTTATCACGTTTTCGGTCATGCTAGTTGGCTGCCAAAATATGTGGACGCCACCTGTTAGCAAAGTAACACTGCTAACCCACCATTCATTTCACATGAATACATAAAGTACTACTATAATAACTATCTATAATATGTTGAAAGCTACAGCACTTGACACTGACTTAATTTCCCTTGTGCTACTTGTTTAACCAAAGAGCTCTGACACAGGTATAGTGCAGATGTTAGGTTTTCTTTTCACATTGGACAAAAGCCATGGTGAATGTTGTGTATATTCCTTGAAGAGGTGTTGTTTTGAGTAAACTAGGTCCTGGTACTTGATCCAGTCTAAGTGGTAGAGACAGGCCCGTGATAGTGCTGCTTTAATCTACTCAGCACAATCGACTGTTTACCATGACAATACCACCAAACCCACACAGGACTGAATTTGCCTGGACTGCCTGTGGGATTACACTTGTGACATTTCAGTTGGATCCCTGATATACCTAGCTTTTCAGATTAGTGTTTGTGTGTGTGCATGTGGGCACCATAAACAGCAACCCATCACATCCTACAGTGCAAAGTCCCTTTTTTTTTCTTAACAGACTTTTTGTTTCATATCTTTACAGTCCAATATCCAGTTTAACCAATCAATGTATGACCGCTACCATTTAGCAGCAAGGCAGTGGGAGCCAGAGAGGAGGGGGTCACATAGATCTACCTCTGGGAGTCTAATCAGTATCTGTAAACCCAAATCCATACTCAGGAGTTGACTGGATTAGATGTAGATCCAGCAGAGACCCTGGGACAGACCAGGCTTTTTATCCACTGCACACAATATACCTCTTTAACATGACAATACCACGAACATACACAAGCTACTTATGAAGAGCCTCTCAAACCTGTTTAAATGGTGTTTGAAGGTGAGTGCATGAATGTGTGTGTTGCGTGTGTCTTTTAAGCGTGTGTGTGTGTGTGTGTGTGTGTGTGTGAGAGAGAGAGAGAGAGAGAGAGAGAGAGAGAGAGAGACGGTGTGTGTGTATTCATCCCACAGGACCGCCTAAAAACCGGTTGGACAGCGTTTTGAGTCAAGCCACCTGAATGAAAGAATGGAGAACTAGTTTTACCGAAGAGAGACAGAGGAAGAAGGAGGGAGAAGAGAAATCCAGCCACCCTTACAGCTCCGGGTACTAAGTCCAAACGGTGACAGTTTCTCTTCTCTCCGCCACTGTGTCGGTTTGCTCGGACTTTAAAACATTTCATAAACTTTTTTTTTCTTTTCTTCTTCCTCTTCTTTTGACGAAAAGACAAGTTGATATATCAGAGTACTGTGGTGTCTGTTTGGTGTCCCAGTTTGGAGGCAGGCTGTCCCGGGACAGACGCACACATCTGTAATAACAGATAGACTGTGACAGCGACACAGACACAAGCCCCGGGGAGGAGGACTGTGCGTGTCACCATGCCTGTGAGACAGAAAGGTAAATAAAGCGTTTTTGGGTCTTTTTTTTTGTGATTCCACCAGTTTTATTAAGGAAACGAAGTCGAGTAAATCAGTGTGAACGTCTCAGAAAGCTCACGCTGATGTTGCTAAATCTCCCAGAAGCGCTCCCTCTCTAAGTTGAAAGTTAATGTTAGATCGCGAAACTTCTCTGAAAGACCGGTAATTTAACGTTTAATTGTTAATTGGTGAACATATACAACTTGTAGAGCAAAACTTAAGAGCGTTTCCTAATCATTCAGACCTTGTGGTAAATTCGGCACACGAGTTACCCAGAAAGTAACACATATAAACATATTTAATCTAATTTAATCTACTTTTCCTCGTTTGCAGCATGCTAGTCTGCACTGGAATGCGTTTAGCCTAATTGAAGGAATTCATTTGTATACAATTCATTTGTTGAATGCCATATCAGAACGATTGCTGCGAATTATAAATGCCATCTATCATGTTCTCCCTCATATATGTGGTTAGAGATAAGTAAACATTAATTAATTCACCATTAATTTGACTGCGATTTCGATTAACGTCTCTCCATGCAAGAAAAGGCTGAAGGCTGCCACATCTCCACTGAGTTTGATGGTGGTCTGTCACTGCTTTAATCAGCTGTTCAGAGTGCCATGGGGCCTGGAATGCAGTTTGCAACCTTCCTTTGCTCCATAAACTCGTTTGCCCTCATGTCCTTCTGCATCAGAGCAACACAAATACATGGTAATAAAACTGAACACTAGTTACCAAACCATAAAACGACAAAATGACAAATACAGTAGTGTGCCATGAACTAGCTGAATGTTCAGCATTTACCACAAAGACAAAACAATTAAAGAAAACATTTTTGTGGCACTCTTCAGAAGAAAATGGAAAGGCTCATTGACAGATTAAAAACACCTGTGTCTACACTTACTCACAACCAGGTGTTCTTAATCTGTCTTCTATTAACTTCACCCTGATGAAGACCCTGCCAGGTCTGAACCAGTCACAGTTTTTAACCATATTAATCCCCAATTAAGTGAAGGCTTTTAATGTGAAGTTCCTAATCTCCTTGCTCTAAGGGTGAGTACCTGGAGAATTGAGCCTTTCCTTTTCTGCCAAGGCTTATGGGGGAAAAATGTTTTTGTTATTTACTTGTCTGTGTTGTGTTTAGATGCTCAGCGAGCCCTGGAGCTGCTCCAGCAGTACCGGGCCAAATTAGATCAGAGACAGCAGAACCAGAATTGGACCAAACAGGGCCACGTGGAGGAAGACCACCAACTGCAGCAGTCTTTGGACAGAGTCATCACTGTCTTTCAAAGTCAGCTCTTTAGTGCTCTGCTTGGTAAGAATATCTGTTTGTCTGTCTATTTCCTCTGCGAGTCACTGTTTATCTATGCACCGATTTAAACCTGGTATTAGTAGTTAGTAGTAGTAGTAGTAGCTTTTAAACTCTGTCAAGCTTGGTGTTCATGGCTTTTAAGGACACGTAAAGATAAATTTTATACATGCCTAAGATCATATTTTACAGTGCGTTACCAGAGAACAATGTATTTAAATGAATTAAGTTATATTGGATTAAAGAGTCATTCCACCCAAATCACACACACAAAAAATCCTTGTACCTCTAGCCATGCAGAGTTTTAAACTGAGGGGGCAGTTTTCACTATTTTCTACCTTTTCTTGATTATATCGTGTTACATTGTTTATAGTAAGCTGTTTTTCAAATGTAATGTTGGATTACATTATCTCAAAAACCTTACCCTTATAAGCCAGAAACTAACTGATGCCACTGTCTCTTATGACTCACCCTTTATCTTGGTTCTTGTGTTGCTCTTCTCAACAAGTTCAGGAGCTTGCTGTTGCTTTGCTTCCAGGTTTGTTTATCTTGCATTTAGCGTTTTGTGTCAAGTCGATGGAGTAGTGTCAGTCAGGAAGGATTACTGTGTGTCTGGGACTGTTTATAAGGCTTGAAGACAGGAACTTGTCTTTTTGTGCAACAGTAGGTTAGTAGGTCAGCAGACAGAAGGCTGGGCTGATAATAAGAGAAGGAGAAGAACACTGTTTGGTGTAAGTGGCAGCACTGGCTTTCACGGTGTTTATAAGATGTTTTCAGCTGGCCGCTCACATGACCATTCACCAGAAAATGGAGATCAGAACACACATGTAGGCGTGATATGGCCTGTCACAGAAAACTCAGGGCCCTTTGTAGAAAATAGGCACAAGTTTAAAGTGTGTGTACCATGTATAAATTCCTCTCAGCAGTTTACAGTATGTGTCTAACTGATTAGTTCTGGTCGAGATGAACTGTTTCTTATTTGACAGAAAACACAGGCCACATGTCTGTGTAGTTATGAGCACGACAACAAACTGGTTCTTAGCCTCTGCTCCCACTTGTTTTGCACCACACCCACACCTTTAGCTGTCACAGTAACACTTCTTTCTCTGTTTTGTGTGTGTATGTGCGCATGCTTTTCACTAAACATGAGACTAAGTTCCGTTTTGAGTTTTGAGCATGACGTTGACCTTTAACCGAGCTGTTTCTGGTGCTACAGTTGTATTTTAGATCAGTGCTGCCTTTCTCCTGTACATATTTCTGCTTATTGATCATTGACATCTTGTGTTGTGTTGAAGACATTTAACTTCACCTACTGTAGCATTTAATATATTTAAATATCCTTTGCGTCCATGGATGTAACTCTGCGTTATTGTACTGTACAATATCCATCTTTGTTTTGTGGCCATTTGTATGAGTTAGACTATTAAATTCCATGTCCTCTTCATTCTTCTCCTTTTTGATTTTACACATCCTCTCCAACTATATTCCCTGTCATCTAGCAAGTCTTTTATCTTCCTCTTCATTATCTCTTTTATGACCACTGAGCTTGTGTGGGTTGGCAGCCTGAGCTCCCAACCATGTGTATGATTTAGTGTAGAGTTGCCTGTCAGTTCTGTGTGCGGGGAAAAGGGGGAAGTGAAACCTCTGATCGCAACAGTCACTCAATTCAATTTCAATTCAGTTTTATTTATATAGCGCCTTCCACAATCAAAATCGTCTCAAAGCGCTTCAGAGACCCAGAGCCTGACCCCAGAGCAAGCACTTAAGGCGACAGTGGCAAGGAAAAACTCAGTGTGCTTACTCATGAAAAAGGAAATGACAGTAGAATGAACTATTTCTCTTTTAGGTGAGGAACCCAGGGTACTTCAGGAGCTACTGTTCTGTATAACTGTAGTAGAAGTATCATCATGCTGCCACTGGAGGTCACCAGTGTATTAGCTGAGTTTTATTTGGGTTCCCTGCTTTCTCAGAAATATAAAGGGACTTTTTTTTTTGTTTTCTGCTTCATTTTGTCTTCATCTGAATCATAAAATAATGTGAAACAGTGTTAAGGTTTTCTTTTACTTTTGAAACCATTTTATAGGGCTGCAATTAATTATTTTCATTATGGATCTGCCAGCTATTAGTACCTTTTTTTTTTTTTTAGATTTATCAATTGATAGATCCATTTTTTTCAGTCTGTAGCATGTCTTGTCATGTTTGATCAACACCAAACTATTCAGACACTCAACTCAATGATATCAAACAAAAAAGCAGCACTTAAGCATATTATAGAAGTTGGAACAGAGAATGTTTTGATTGACAAATGATGATGATGACTGAATGATTGGTGATTCATTTTCTGGTTTAGTTCTAAAGCTCTGTATCATTTGTAGATAACATTTCCCCACTGATATTCATTCATTTGTTTGTTTTCATTATTTGTTTTATAATTCAGCTATTATTTCATCATCTGCTGCTTATCTGTGTCCGGGCCCAGGTCGCAGGGGCGGCTGCCGCCCAGTCCACAATGCGCCAAAGTCCTACGGCACCTCCCACAGGTGGTGGGTCTATGGGTGGCGGTGCCGCCCGGAGTGGGGCTCAAACCCACAACCCCAAGAGATTGAGTCTAGTGCTCTACCAATAGAGCTAACCAGGCGGCCAGTCATTCATTCATTAACCTAATTTATGAATCCACTCAATCCTTTTCATTCATCATGAGTCTAATCTAATCCGTTTCTACTTCCAGACATCCAGGAGTACTATGAGTTGACCATCCTTGCGGACAGCAAGTGCTCCGTGGACCAGACAGGTGGCCCAGGGAACCTCACTGCCTCCTTTAGTCTGCCAGCACAACAGGCCTCCTCTGCTCCCCTGAGCCCCCCAGCTTCTGAAGGAGCATTTCAGCCAAAATCCTTAACCCCGAAACCCAGGTCAATCAAGTCCCCTGCTCCTCCAGTCCCATCTGGAATATCCCCAAAAAAGTCATCACCCCCAACAACACAGTCGAGTACACCTCAGTCACAGCCAGCCAAAGTCAAGTACCGTGCCCCTCTTCCTCCTGTCCAGTCTGGAGTTTCTAAAACCACAGCAGCGGAGGCTTCTAAACCCTCCTCTTCCTCTGCTGCCACAGTGAATGGTGTAGCAACCCCCACCAGCTCCATAACAACACCTCCAGAAGTATCGCTGAATGGAACAAAGCCCCATCTTACTGCCACCAACTCTGGAGTTTCTTCAGAAAGCTCCACCACCTCTGCCAATCCACAAAGCCTTCCTGCCTCTCCCGACCTCAACCTGGTGACTGTCACTGCCCTCGTCTCCAGCACCATCCAGGGCCTTGTGTCTCCAACCACTCCAGACAAACCCTCTCCCACAAGCACCACTCCTAGCACCAGCCCAGGTCCAAGCAGGGTTACAGATGCTGCAATCAACTCTACAGCTCTTATAACCAGCAAAGACCCAGGATTAGGCAAAATCACTCCCAGCACCAGTCCAACTAGCCCCAACCAGGGAAAATTTACCTTCAGCAACCTCAGCCCTACAGGTCCTCCAGGGCCTTTGACGAAAGGACCTCATTTAAGGTATGTACAGCAATTTATTATGCAGCCTCTGGCAGCATGAGTATACATTTTAGGTAGTAGGGTATATTAGCAAACTAGACTAGACTTTATAACTGACATTGACATTTTAACAAACTCAACTGGTTAATTAGAAAGAAATTCAAATTCAAGAATGACAGGGAAAGCTATGGTCCTGTTTTACACATCTGTTGTAGAAAGTGGGCTTTGGTAGGCTGATCACTGCTGCAACAAAAGCACAGCAAACAGTGGGCAAGTCGGTGGAGCCAGGACCACAGATCAGACATGCAACGCCTGAGTCAGAGATACCTGCAGAAAGGCACAGAGAGACCAGAGAGAAACAACCATAGGACTACGGGAGAGAGAGGACACAGAGTTAATGAGAGTGGGTCTGAGCAGAGAAAAGAGAAGAGGTGTGCACAGGATCATGGGAAGTCCCCCAGCAGCCTCTGCGTATAGCAGCATAACTAAGCGCTGGTTCAGAGTTACCTGAGCCAGCCCTACTATGGGTCTTATCCGTAACTATAAAAACCCAACAATATATATAGCTATAATTGTAACTAACTATAGATTTAGTCATAATAATAACTAAAGCTACAACTAACTATAAGCTTTGTCAAGCCTAATTTTAAAAATAGAGAGGGTGTCTGCTTCCCAAGCCCAAACTGGCAGTTGGTTCCACAGGAGAGGGGCCTGATAGCTAAAGGCTCGGCCTCCCATTCTACTTTTAGAAATTCTGAGAACTGCAAGCAAACCTGTATTCTGGGAGTGAAGCGATCTGGTAGGATAATATGGTATTATCAGGTCTTTGAGATAAGGAGGAGCTTGGCCATTAAGGTGGTACAGGAGTTGGAGTGCTGCTCTTGCTAAAAAAAAACAAATTTCTTCAATTTATATTCCACAAAACAGAAACCCATTTCAAGAAAGACTGACATAATCCCTGATGTTTAGGACTGTTTAGAATTTAGCTGCCATAAACTACATTTAGGTTAATTACCTAATCTTTCTGTTTCTCATCAGTCAGTGATAGAAAAGTATATATTGTGCATCTATTTTATATAAAGATGCCTCAAAGTGTAATTTTCAGACGACAGCTCATGTAAACACAAATTGAAAAAAGATGGATGTCACATTAATGGAATTAAGGTGTGGATAGTACAGAATAATAACTGACAACTTTCAGCGTTCACCTCCAGACACCCTCTCTCACTGATCTCTGTTCTTAGTCCAACCAGCCCCGGGCCAGTAAAAGTCACCTCCCCTAGCCCCGGCCGTGGTCCAGCCAGCCCCAGGCCAGCGACCAGCCCACTGACCCCCAACAAGGTAAGACATCTCTGGCCGTTTATGTGTTAGCGCCTGAGGAAACCTGCAGGAAATCGCTCTACAGTTAATAGCAGAGTTAATGGCAGATTGCCTCTTATCTGAAGGTGGCTGAACTCAGTCACTTGTTAGCTACCTTGAGGTTACGTTGATTTTGGGAAGGAAAAAGAAGCAATTATTTTTGTGCCTTGGAGAGCCTGATATACTGTTCATTATTGATGCATATATGTGATTAGGTGGTAGGGATTTCTGGGTAGTTTTTGTGGGCTTGATAGCCTTATCATATTCAGATTTTTTTTTCTCAATATTCTGATTTCATTTTGCTGTCATCTGTCAGGTAGTATATAAGTTTGCAGTGATGCCCTGTGGTGCTGCAACAAGAGCAAACATTGTTTGGCTGATGTTGGCTGATAAATTAGGAGCACAGTTCACCCTGCTAATGCAAATACAGGGTTATCATTGTCATGTATGATAACATTTCATAGAGGCATGAATCTAAATTCCGATTACCCTGCTTTTGTTGCTTAATGTCGAACACAGCATTGCTCTCACATGGAAATATGTTTGATACAGGGCAAACATGTTTATTTTGTGACAACCTGTCTCCTTTCGAACCGGTAACATCAAAAAAGCTCCGGCTGCAGAGAGCAGGATCATAAGGACAGATCATTTATGCTATTTGAACATTGGCTTACATTGGATTACATAATATGACAAGAAGAATCAATTCACTTCATTTGTTCTGTAGAGTAAGCAGAAAGATCTCAGGTTTGGGCTCATGGAACTGGTTTTGTGTAGTTTGGGCAGTTTGACTACAGAGTCACTGTGTTCACATTGTTGCTCTGATCTGCTGCTGATTGTGAACATCTTAGGAAATTGTGTTTGTTATTGACTTGCTTTGCTTTATATTGAAGTTAAGGACATTTGTCCTCCCAGCCATACACTGCTTGTATTGTTCTGGAGTTGGTGCCTGTTCTGGATACATTACTGAGGTGTTCCTTAAGCCTGCAATAACTGGTTTTTCTGGCCTTGTGTGGGAAGAACAAACAGGTTGTGAACATAACACTGACAAACCATCCAAACCTTTCAAGTTGATAGAGAGAACTTGTTAGCTAACAGCTGCTTATTTACACATTCAGCAGTTTTTCAAAGCAAATGTTAAAGTTAATTTGGAGTTTTGTTTCTGGCCCCTGGTGCATGGTCCAATATTCAGTATTTTTGAGTTGAGTTGTGGTATCTGGCTCATAAGCTGATATAAATACTCCTCAGTGTGAACCAGCTAGTCACTGACTGTCATTCTGCTGTTTGGTGCTGAACAGGTAGTGCACAGTGGGTTTAAACAGCTATTGTCAGTAGTGTTTTGTGTTGAGTTAAGCGACCAGAGATCAAATCAAACACATTTTAACCAAAATCATTTAGCATGTTCCGCTGCTCATTATCCATTATCGAACTGTTTAATGTACTGGTCTGCTAATTTTAACTGTCTGTAGGAGAAATCGAGACCCAGTAAAGATGTTCATTAGCACAATCCAGTCCAAACAGACTGATAAGTTTCTGTTGGCAGCAGTGAGCATCAGGGGAGAGAATCAACAATGAGTGCAGGTCTGGGGGGGGTGGAGCTGGACAGAAGTAGAGTAGGACATGAACAGGGACAAACGTGAAGTAGTGTGTATGTGTATGTTTGTTTTAAGCAGGAGATCTGTATGTGAGACATGGATTCGCTGTTCCATCCAACTTTCCGATCTGTCTCCACTCCACTGGTCTTGTATAGTATATTGTAATGTTTCAAATTGAATCTTAAAAAAAAAAAAAAAAAAAGAACTCCTGCCAAACAGTGACTGACCTGATAAAACAGCAGAGAGTGGTGTGTGTGTGTGTGTGTGTGTGTGTGTGTGTGTGTGTGTGTGTGTGTGTGTGTGGTATATACTTGTGCTTATTTCTGTGTATACACGTCTGTCTGCGTGAGTGTTTGCCTGTGCATCCATGTGTATGCGTTTCTGCGCCTGTCTCTGCATGCTTGCCTGTCCATTTTTTTTTTTTTTTTTTTTTTTTTTTTCCTGCTGAGTGTATTCTGCGAGTGTGCGGATACGTATTCTGAGCCATGCACTCTTTGAGGTCAAAATGTGGCTACCAGCTGCCATAAAACGAAGACGGCAGCTGGAAAACAAGAGGGCGGGTGGAGGTGCTCCGGGACAACTGCCATGTTTCTGAGTCGGCCTCTATTTTAGTGGAGAAGTCCTCTCAATCTCTGATGAGAGGACAGGTGTAGAGGACATGAGAAAGGGAGGAGAGCGAGATTGAGGGATGAAAGAAGCAGAGGAGAGGGAGGAGACGGAGAAGGACTGACGGCTGAAGGATGTCCTCCACACCAACAAGCGGCTGAGTGGTGGAACAGGAAAGTTGAAGCTGGAAGATGTTTCGGTGAAACTTTGCCAGTGGGACTGGTGAGGATGGACTGCATATGTATCCTCACTACCAAGGTGAGACGCAGGAAGAGAGCAGGTAGCATAGAGCAGGAGACAAACAAACAATTGTCTAGTGACTAAATTATCATAGTTTTGTGAGCAGTGTCCCTAATGGCGTCATTCATTCAATTATTACATTCATCTCTGTAATTTTTATGTTGTGTTTGAATTGTGTGCAAAGCTTTGAATGAGCCAGACAATCTGACAATCTGATCTTTGTGATGATAAACTATCATGAAGATTCTTAATGGGAAAGTGAGACTGAGACCTGCAGTCCTTTGGGGGATTCCACTTAACACGTCCAAATGAATAGTTTCACGGTAAACTACTTGTTTATTAAATGATGGCAAACTAAGTGCACCTGCTAACAATTAGGCATATCAAATTGGGAACAGGCTGCTTATTGTACAGATGGCTTGCTGTAATTTGTGAATGAACAGACTATAAGGTGATATCTTAGAGGAACAGGCTGTGCTCTAGTGAAGCGACTCTAATGGGAGTGCCGAGCTGTTGCTCAGCTGTTGGTCTGACAACATGCGATACCCAGAGAGACAGGAAACTGGGTTGATAGGACACACACTTCAAAAGACGAGCTATCTGACTGGCTGGCTAGCTGTGTAGGTAGCTAACTGATGCACGGGTTGACTGACAGACTGGTCTCGAGGCAGGAGAGAATACTTGGCCAAAAACTAGGCTGCAAAAATTAAACGCATACATTATGCACATACTGTATGTGCATGCTCAGAAATGCATGGCCCATATTAAAGACGATAAACCAATGTGAACTGTGATAGTTTCAAACAGGATAAGTGGGTAGAGATAATGGATGGATGGACAGATGGAGAACTGAACTGATGGATGGGCTTTCATTGGACTGCAGGTACTGCTACACAGAGGGGCTTTTGAACAATCTGTCCTCAAAGGTACTCAGTGCGTTACACTAGTTTACATGAAAAGTGACAGCAGTTGTGTGAAGAATGTAAAAGAGTGAAAAGTTCAAACCCTGCGTACACTGTGTGCAAAGGTGCATGCTTATCGGTAGGTAATGGAAAGGCAGCCCAGAGGCAGCCCCCACAATTCAATTCAATCAGAAAGACATCAGAAAGGCACCATTAGGCGGTTTCTGTTTGATGATCTTTAAGGAACTAATACTGTTTTCTGTGTGAGAGAGATGCTGCTATAAATTATCATCAGTCAGTAGACTTGACTTATGTCCTCCGCATTGTTCATCCATACTGCAAACTTATAGACTAAACCTGATCCTGCACGTTTTAGTTTGTTCTGTGATTCCTGAGGTTTTATCATACATAGTTAACAGAGTAAATATGTTGAAGTGAAATATCTTGAGTGTAGGTCACCCGTGTTTTGCACATCTAAATTACAGTAAAATAGACTAAGTTTTAAAAATATGCTGCTGGTTGCAAACCATTTCATGGCCCATGTAGACGTATCTGTTCTGTCACACAAGCATGAGACTGAAGACGTGTCTGAAACACTTTCTGGATCGATCTTATTTTTGAGTTGGACTTGCTTTGGACTCTACTTAGGTGTTTTGAACCACACTGTCTGCTTGAAGGACAAACACTTTGATCACTAGGTCACCAGTGCTCTTACATAGTGCGAACTTATAAACTTGGCCACTCCTGATGTTTTAAACCTGTGTCATCTTGGGATTCTTGAGGTTATGTCATACATAGTCAGCAGAGTAAATAAATTGTCTTGCAGCCAGTTTATATGCTTGCTCATGGTGGATCAGCTGTTCGGTGCATGATCTTCTGTCATGCTGGCAAATACAGGGATTGGGACTATGAGAGTGGAGAGAGAATCAAATCCCCTTATCGTATGAACAATTGCAAAGCAGTAAGTTCTACCCCAAATTTCCGAAGAAGGCCTAACATTAACGATAGAAGGATGCCTCAGAAAGAAGCCACATGGTCATTTAAGTTAAAGAGATCTGATTAAAGAGAGAAAGCGAGAGAGAAATGAGACACAAGTCTGCAGTCAATTGGCAGATATACAATCAGGCCACATTCATCTGGTTAATCTCATTTATCTCATCAAGATAATGGATTGAAAAACAGAGGGTGTTCCCAGAGCTCAAGACTGCTAGATTACCGCTGGAGGATGCCTCGGTACATCCTCACTCATCCTGCTTGAATCATTTCGTCTACCCAACTCTCTCTCTGACTCTGTGTGCATTCTGGGCAAAGGGACAAACACACAAAAAGGTTTTTAAAAACCCAGGTGTGAATCCACTTAATAACTTCACGTCTGATCATTTAATATAGTTTCCAGTGCACCCACAGTATGTGCTACAGATATGCGTCCAACCAGGAAGCACAGGCCAGTCAAGCAGGTTGCAACTTGCAGGCACATTTAATCATATCAGAAATCTTAAAATTTTGTAGAAATGTTAAAAGTTTGTAGAGAAGTACAATATTCACTGATGGGAAGCAAATGATATTTGGAAGGAGACAAAGAGATTTGTTTGCTCTGGTGACAAAGAGAGAAGTGTGATTTAAATGTGGTTACAGGAGATGAATAGTAATATTGCATTGAAATTCATTATGAATGGGAGATGTATATGAATGTGTTATAACTGGTCATTTAAAAGAAAAACTAAATCCTTCCAAGAATGTATAACCAGTTTGCACATTCAGTATTATCTATGCTTGTGGAGATTGTTGTCAATCTACACTACGTGGATTTTACTTTCTATCAGTGCTCTCTATCTTGCCCAATCCTCTTTTGCTCTCTAATATATTCAGACTTAAATCCTTCCCTGGGTTTATCAGTGTGTGATTGTCTTGCTGAGTGTCACTGGCTTCCCGTGCCCCAAAAGAGCAAGAGTCACTCCTAAGAGGCTTACCTTAGGCTGCTAATAGACTTTACAGAGGTGGGGCTATTTTAGTATGGACAAAGAGGAGAAAAGAGAGGGGAAAAAATGAGAGAGAGATGCACACGAAGACAGAGGGAAAGAGGTAGAGCAAGTCTGTGAGTTCCTTGCATTCCTAGCTGAAAACTCCATGCTGCATCATTCCACCGATCCATCCATCTGTGGAACTGTCCAGCTGGCATTGTGATGTAACTCTGAGGAGGGGTCACAGCTGAAAAATTAATCAACAGAGAAGGCATGAGAGGAGAGAGAACTTCCCATACAGCCACAGGACTATTGAGCCCAGGGCTATGCATTTGCAGTAGGACTAACACAGCGATGTAGGACTGCTGTAACAGGGTAGCACTTCACGAGACCCTCAGTGAAAGGTTAAACGTCCTCTCAGCTCTGTACGATCCACACTTCTTGCGAGGAACTGGACTAAGTCTGTAGGTGTACAGATAGCCCTGCATGTTGTAGGGCTGACACCTACTGGGCCAGCACGAGGGCTACATGTAAAGATGGACCATAGCAACTCTTCATCCTCAATCAATGTAATGTATTTCCTCTTACTTTAATTATCTCCTTACCAATCTGTTGTTTTTAGGTTTGTCACACTCAGAAGAATGGTCTGAGTCTTGTAGTTAGTATAGACAGTAGCGAGGGCAACTGAGGTAAAATCACCTTCAGGAACAAATGAGCAGCAGACAATTAACTGTGTATCAAAGTGCGGTTTGTGCAAAAAACTATAGAGTTTGGTACATTTTTGTTAGCTTTGTATTTTTGCTTACAGTTGCTTTTAAAGCTTGTTTTAAGCAAAACATAGGTGTGTGTGTTTACACACTTTGTGTATATAAAGCCACATGTCCTGTGATCTCCGGTGTGGGGGGAAAAAAACAACATAACACACTGCAAAAACGTTCCGTATTTTCTCCTTCATCTTATTTTATGGGATTTAGCCACTATCAAACCGTTTACAAAGCCTGCCTTCAGCATCCATATATGTATATCAGTGTTATAGGCACCTGACAGATTATTTTGGAACAAGATGTGTGTCATTTCCTTCTGAAAATCCTCAGTGATCCTGTCCCTGAGCCGTTCATGGTTCCACAGAGTTTTATCAGAGGTGCTAGGAGTCACGGAGGCTGCCTGACCATCAAGAGGAGCTGAGTAATTAAGAGGATTTAGTCTATGGCCAGGTTCAAACTTCACAGGTTAACAACTAAACTAAACTCCACTAGAAAAGAACACTGTCACTCATTTACCTCAACGCTGGCCACAATGGAAAACACGTTCCTGTATTTGAATGCACACAATAGAACCTGGGAAGACTTTGACACAGTCGGTTCCGTTTGATTAAGACTCTTAATATAGTGGGTTAACAGTTGTGACACTGCCTTGAAAAGTCACCTAATGTACTAAACCGCTAGCTTCTTTCTCCTTGCTCACGGTCACAAAGTCTCATATCAGCTGTTGGTACAGTAACTGAATGGAATTGCAATGATGTTTAATGCTGTTTTATGGTTAAGTATTGCTTTGTGGCAAAGATGAAAATCCATTAGGCACTAAAACTGGCCCAGAGCTAGCTATAGTGCCGCTAAATGGAGCTGTTTCTCAGCCCAAATTCATCCAAGTCCACATCCCTGAAACCAATCCAAATCCAGAAGCTATAAATGGCTGAGAGCCAGCTCACATTTGGTTATCAGACCCTAGACTTCAGCCTCAATCAGCCCAACTTGGCATGGTTACCAGGGTCAACTTTGGGGGCAAGAACTGAGCAGTAGTTGTCTTTGAAAAGCGAATTACCTGGATGAAAAAGGATGCAAACAGGGTTCCAACACTATCCTGGGGCCGATAGATTTCTAAAGAAGAGTAATAGTAGGAGACTTGAGGTTGTTGTTCATATCTCAAAGTGAGGGCGGAGAGCTAAGTTCTGCTTAACTAACGTCTTCCCTTTGCCAGCATTTGTTTTTTCCAGCAGTTCTGGTCAGGCTAACGGGCTAGAATGCTAACATTAAATTGTACAGCCCGTGTCATGCCTGAGTTTAGCGAGAGCAGCTAATCCCATTAAGCGGATGACTAATCTCTGTGGAGCTACACACATATGCACACACTCCTGCAAAGATACCAACCTATTCACACACAACACGCAAACAAGGGGACAGTCGGCTACGTTCATTTCAGTTCAGTTTAGTCTTATCACTGATTTTCCAGAAGGAGAAAATTAAGCGGCTTAGACTCACAATGACTGCACAAACCCATGACCTCTCAGTAGATCAGGGCCATTCTACATGTGTATTGTGAGTCAAAAAGATTGAAAACAAAATTGCTCTTGTCCCTCTTGTACTGTTCTGTAATGTTCCCAGTAGTTTAATGCAACAGTTGTGGTAGAAATTATTTGTTGTGATAATATTTGCCTTCAAATATCTGTTGACAGACTGTGTGTGTGTGACTGGGTGTTTTTAACAAAAAAAAAAAAAAAAAGAGTTTGGCAATTAATGTTTTTATATTTAGTCCAGATCCAGACACTGGACACTGTATTACACAGTATTTGTATATTTGTACTGTATGTTACTGTATCTCACAGACTTCATGAGATGCTGAACCTCTGTGTGCCCTTATATTTTCTCTCCCAGTGTCATCATAAACATTATATGAAGCAAGCTTGAGATAAGATTAATATCTGGAGGACATTATCTTGGTGGTGCTGTGTCTGTGTTTTACCACACAGTGGCACTGTATGTATGAAAAACACACCATTCTGCAGAGACTTGAAACCACCAGTTTTCCTGTTTCACTACACAGATAACATGTCCAAATGTGTTCAAAGTAATTATTATAAAATAAATAATACTCTTAAGTAAATGAACTTTTCTGCTGCACAGTTGATATGTGCGGCAATATTTATATTTAGTGGAAAATTTGCTCATGGGGAAACTGAACACAGCTGGTAAATGCTGATGATGTGACTGTATTTGAAATGTCGATGTATGGAGTATTTTCTGATTGGTTAGAGTGTAGAATGGAGAATCCGCCATGACTGCCTAGTAGGGATTGTATGAGGTTATCACACACACATACACACAGTGTGGTTATTTCTGTGCTGGCTGACCTACTAATGTTAACATGTAGTGCATGCCCGTTAGGCTCATGAGGTAGCATCCTCTCTCTCGCTCCCCATTTGTCTCTCATGCCTTTCTTTATTTTTTCTTCCTTCCTTTCTTTCCTGACTTTCTTTCTCATTTTTCTCCTATATTCTTTCATTGTTTCTTTTTTTTTCTTATCTTTTGGTGTGTGATGTTGATAATGTGACATTTGATTTGATGCTATCTTTACACTCACATTATGTTTTATGAGCCATATGAGCCAGAACGCCTGTGGCTATCCCAGATGTATGAATACGCGTGTGTGTGTGTGTGTGTGTGTGTGTGTGTGTGTGTGTGTGTGTGTGTGTGTGTACATATGTATGCACACGCATCAGCAGGCTCTCCATCTGTTCCTTGCCAAATACAGAGGGACACGCTGTATAGATGGTCTCAGGACGGTTAACTTATCACATAATCCAAGACTATTGAAAAACTGTTGGCATTTCACCCAAAGCCGACCCACAGCTGACTCTTTAACAACATATGAATAACTCCCTGATTTTTCTGGAAGAAACCAATTTGACGTTTCTACATAAAATCCATAAACAAAATGTCAGAAAGGTCAGCGTTAGAATCCAGAACATTTTCATAATAATATTCCTCTTCTTTTTGTGGCAGACATCGGGTTAGCCTGCATCCATTTTATGAGAGCTATTAGATTTATTCTTATAACCACTCCTGGGAACAACTCTCTGACACTCAGTTAATGTTTATTTGAAAGCAACAGAAGAAGAGCTGGGTAGTTGGCCTCAATTTTGAAGAGTCTGAAGCATGATATTTAGGATGCGCTGGCAAAAACTTCAAAGCAAGCACAGAGCACCAAAAATGTCACCAACAAAACAAGTGACAACTAAGTCAGAGGAGTTAAAATATATCAGAACACCAAGAAATATTGCTAAAACTCCTGAGGGATTAAGGGTGGATGAGAACATTATTCCTGCTATTATTGCTGTGCTCAGAATAACCTTTCCTGTCATTCCATTATTTATATGACTTGTCTACCTGCATCAACTTCAGAACTTAATTGGCTCCTCCAGGCTTATATCTGTGCATCTTTTATCTGCATACAGTTGGACCTTTTGAAAACTTTTCTAAAAATCATTTTTCATTAGTGATTACCAGCCTGAAATGTAACTTTAGGCATAGTTTTGGGTTGTGGATTTATTACTCAATCAGTAAACTTCTGAAATTACTTTGGAGACCTCTTTTATCAGCTAATATCAGGATCAGCTTTTCAATCCCTGTCTTCCCCTTTTTTCCATATTTCAATATTTCGCCCTATTCCTTGTCGGCGACCTCAAAATAACCCTCTGTTTGCTTGCTTCCCTCGCTTCGCCCTCTGCTTTCTCGCACATTGTTTCCCTCTCTCTGTCTTCATCTCTCTCATGCTGCGTTGTTTGTTTTCCAGTCGAGGTGAGAAGACAGAGACAACCACAGAGAGACTACTGTGTGTGTCATGGTCCAGATGGCCCAGCCGTCAGCATCAAGAGCCTGGGCAGAGGAGTGCACTTTGACTTGTTGGACTTGCTCTGCCCTTTTATCTGTCAAAAGTCCTCTCCTCTCCTCCTCACTTTTCCTCCCGAGTCTCTAAACCTGATGACCCATGTTATCCCAGCATGATTTGACAATGTTCCAAAGAACCTCTTGTGGTGTCACAGAATACTTGGCTTTCTCAGTCTTTAAGTGTCACCATGCATGGTCAGTCGGCTTGATGTCAGGTGACTCTGGAGGAAGGTCCATGACAGTGAGGACTCCTTGGTCTTCAGGGAGTTCTGGCAAAGCTTTGAGGTGTGTTTGGGGTCATTATCCTGCTGTGGTTCTCCTTGGTCAGGGTGTGGTCAATTTGGTGCAGGTGTCCAAGTTCAGAGAAGTCATGGTGTCATTCTCTCTCCCGTTTGTCTCCTGACAAGTGACATGTTACTGCCATACATCTCAAACTTGGATTTCAGTACTGCTTCAGGACTTTTTTTTCTAGTCATCCCCTGTGAAATGCTGGTATTTCTTAGCCCAGCCCAAGTGTTTGGCCTTGTTTCCCCTCCTGAGAAGTGGTTTAGAAACTGCTACGTGTCCTCTGAGACCAGTACAAGACAGCCTTGTTTTGACGGTGTGTTTGCTGATTGGAGTCTTGCAATCTTTATTTAGTTCTGTATCTGTGATGAAGTTGCTTTTCTACCTCTCAGGGAACTGAGCTTAATGTATTGATCTTCTGATGGTGTGGTCATGTTTGATCTTCCTGACCTTTGGATACAACTGATCCAAATTCTGCAAAGCGTTTTAGAGTTCTGTGCACTGCCCCCTTAGAAACCTTTAGTCTAGCCATGACTTGATGCTGTGAAAGCCCCTCTTTGCTTAGAATAACAATTTGGCTTCTGACACTTTCACTTAGTTCTGAGGCCGTTTTTCCCACTATCACAGACCTACTAGAGCAATGATCTGCTGGAAACTTGAGGCACAGCCTTGTTTATAACAGGTGAATTGCAAGTTGAGTTACTTGAACAAACCTGTAATGAGTAGATTGAATCCAACTGATGCTTGCCTTAGTGGAAGGGGTGCAACTAGCTGACCTTTTCTACAGAGGAGTTAAGTTGTTCAAAGCCCCACGTTTGCTTAAATTTGATTGCTGACCTAGAATGGGAGCAGAATATATTCAGAATATTTCCTCTTCATTTTAAACAACACAACTTGTCTTTTTAAATGTTTCCGAATTATCAAACTGATTATTTCCAGGTTCAAGTGAAAATACTACAGGTTTTCAGTGTGGTCTCAGACTTTTGGACCCTTACTTTGGTGAACATATGGTTCTCTTATGTATAGTAAGATGATAAATGTCAAAACTTGATGACCTCTCTCTCTGAATAAGTATTTAATAAAGATTTGATAGCAGTGTATAAACTGCTTTGCTGTAATATTTACAGTAAATGCAGCCTGTGCTATGTACTGTATTAATATATGCTAATACTTTTAGTAGTATCTTTCAGGTGTTAAATAGGCATAGATATGTTTGTTACTTAATTTGGTTAAAGTTCTTATTAGATGCAGACAGTTTTGTGCACATAGTGAAATTTGGCACATATCAGCATTATTAACCGGATACATAGATGATGTCCGGCCAGTAACCTGCACCTTAGGCCATGTTCAGATTGACTGAATAAAACACAGCCCTCATTCATTTTAATTAGGCTAGTCCACAGTCAACGCAGCGGGGGGCTGCCAACACAGAGGGCTTCGGCTTAAAAAAAAAAAAAAAAAAAAAAAAATGCAGGGTGGTCCAGCAACTGTTGCTGCAACGCAACTTGACATCATCTGGAAAGGCACTGCAGTGGCCGCACCAAATATGTGCATCTATTCCTGCTAGATTATTTTGTTGTGTTTATCTTGCAAACGTTACAATTAAATATGAAATAACTGCCATTGCAATAACTTTCCAGAACTGTAAAATCTCATAGTATTATAAACTGCTGTTTTGGCACTTGATAGGCCGTCATTGACACAGACCGTTACTCAAGCTGATTTTATGTCTCCCTGGTACCAGAAGCAATACTCCCCCACCAGTATTGCGGGGTTTGTGTTGTTTTAAATGCAGGGCTGTTTTTGATATGAATACCTTCTTATACCAACATTTTGGCAAATAGGGTGAATCTGTGGCATCTTAGTGAGTGTGGATGGGTTACTCTATTTTGTGGTAGAGCAACATGTGTACTTTTGTACATTAAAGTTTGTTCAGTTCTGGTTTACCAGAGTTAGCCAGAAATGAATTTTTATCTGTAGTCCACTCGGCAGGCAATAGTTAAAAAGCACAAATATTAAGAATAAAAGCATATTAAATACAATCATTAACAAAAGCATTAGAAATATGAAAATACAAACAGAACTTGCACTGCACAGAGAGATGACGGCAGCTCCTAAGACACAGAAGCTTCACAATTCCCACAACAATAAAAAACAAACAAACAAAAAACAAATGGCTTGATTTAATTTGTTTCTGCCACCCTCTGATCAGGCATCCCGGTCACCTGGTTTCAAATGGCTCAGTGCCAATGTTATCATCCTGCTGCCAGCTGAACAACAAGGCTGTGTTCAAATGTCAATTGAACAAGTCACCCCAGTAATGTGTGTGTGTGTGTGTGTGTGTGTGTGTGTGTGTGTGTGTGTGTGTGTGTGTGTGTGTGTGTGTGTGTGT
>JBBMJY010000022.1:18338242-18362987 GCA_037833715.1 Toxotes lorentzi
TGTGTGTGTGTGTGTGTGTGTGTGTGTGTGTGTGTGTGTGTGTGTGTGTGTGTGTGTGTGTGTGTGTGTTGTGGGGAAATCCTGGCTTGTGACTCTGTGTGATGTTAAAACATTGTCTCTGCCTCACTCATTCACTCTGACTCTCTCTCTCCAGCACTGTTATATTTGGTCAATTCAAACTTCACTAGCCTGTATAATACTGTACCCCTCCTCCTCATTCTTTGTGTATGTGTGGTGGTCTATGACCATACGAGGAAGAGCGTCACTGCAGCAAGTAGTTAGGTAGGTAGAGAGAGACTGGAGAGACAACACATTTTGTGTGTGCAGGTCTCTCCTCTTTTTCTTTATGTCTTTCTGTCTCCCATTGATCTTGCTGTTGAGAGGCGGGCCAAGAGAGGCAGTGGAGCGAACCGAGGGAGAGTGAGCAAGGCAGGGAAAGAGACAGAGGGAGAGACACAGATAGAGAGAGAGAGAGAGAAAGGGAGCAATAGAATGAGAGGCAAACACTCACAGAGGTACAGAGAGAGAGAGAGGAGATAGAGGACTGGGACTGCTGCTACAGAAGAGGACAACAGAGACCAAATCCATACTGACACACAGACACACACTTACATGCACACACACATTCATTCATGCACACACAGACAGACAGACTGACCCACACATGCGGACAACAACAACACGCTGAACACACACACACGTGCTAACCCATTCTGACACATACACACACATACATACACACACAGGCTGATGCACGGGCAGACAGTGACCATGCTGCTCTCTATATCCTGACCAGCCATGAGGATTACACTGATGAAGATGATGTTGAAGATGAGAGCGATGAAGAGCATGAGGGAGAGGACGCTGGCCTGCCACAGCTGAGGACCGTAGCCAGGCGGTGGGGGGGAGAGGGGGGTTGGGGGGGAGCAGGCAGGGGGGGGGCCGGCAGAGAGGGGGAATGTGGAACAGGATGGAGCGCGGTTGATAGAACACATGCATGTGCATGTGTGTGTGAATGTGTGTGTGTGTGTGGACGTGTGTGTGTGAGAAATGTGTGTATGAAGGCTAGGATGCCCCCCCAGCGCGGGACCAGCTAGCTAACGTTAGCCACATGTTGTGCCACTGCAAAGTAGCATGTACCAACAACACCATATCTCTGATGTTCGGATGCAAGGTAGGTAGAGAGTTTTGTGTGTTTCTGTGTGTTTCTCTCTCTCTCTGTGTGTGTGTGTGTGTGTGCGCGTGCAAGAGAGAGACAGGAAGATGCAGGGGTTAGAGGTAAAGTAATGGACAGTGAGAGAAAGAGACACTTACTAAGGCAAAATGTGCTGAGAGAGAGAAGGAAAGAGGTAATGACTAAGCTTGTCAAGGGACTCTGGGTAGAGGTAAACTAAGGTGAGAGTTGGTAGCCGGCAGGAGAGAGTGAGTGAGTGAGAGAGAGTGAGAAAGAGAGGGCGAGCGAGAGAGGTCCTAGCTGTGTATTTAATAGAGCAGCAGAGCCAGGGAGAGGAAGGCAGGCTTGTGTTGTGCTGTCTGATTTCATATTACAAACTCTGCAGCCAGTCTATTATCAGCATCTCCATTCTAAGCCTTGTTGCTACTGTAGCTGACACGTCTGTGATTTTAATTCAACACTAAAAGTATTTAAGTCTTTGGTAAATAAGCCACATTTTCAGTTTCTGCATTGTGAGAAAATGTTGTTCAACATTAAATAGGATTATTTTTGTACAATTGACTGAAATTTGGTTTCTGAACCTGCATGAATGTTTTTATTTGGCCACTTGGGGGCAGAGCGACGAGCTGTAACTACAGCGTTAGCTTTCAGCATCATATTAGCATTTGCAGTTGTGCTTGTATCCACCTAATGAATGTAATTTCAAAATTCAGTCTCCTTTCAGCTCTGTTTAGGTTTCCACAAACTCCTGAGGGAAATATTTGGCTCTTTAACGGCTAAATGCTCCACTATGTTCACCAGCTATCTGCTAACCTTGTCTGTCTCCTGTTTGGTGCTATGCAGACAGTGTACAGGTTTTCATGGAAAACAGCTGAAGCTGAAAGTGACATAGATGAGTGGGGAGAGTAAATCAGAACAGTTCAACTGAAAAGAGCAAAACAATGACCTGAGACATTGAAACGCTCAGTAGAGCTGACAGAAACTTCTGAGTCAGCTGATAACTATCAGTGGCTTTGTCTAGACGAACATCCCAGTCTGTTTCACAGTACACACAGACATTTGATCCAGTGTTAATATAAAAATATTGATTACAACAGTTTTTCAAATAAATCGCCTTATAGTGCGAAAAATACGGTATGTATTTCTACTTTTATATTAAAGTTAGCCGTGTGGCTGAGAGGACAGCATCACAGTGGTGCAGTGGATAGAGAAGCACTGTTGATAAAGACGTCTTGAACTCTGTGTCTTCCAGCATGTTGGGAATGTGGCGAGTAGAGTTTTCATGGGTCCCCTGTGGTTGTGTTCGTGCTCTTCCTACAGTCTATAAACATGAGTGTGTAGGGGAATTGGAAGCTCTGCATTGCATGTTAGGTCTTCATATGATGACCTTGTGCCACTGTGGGGAGCGTTCTGGGATATGCTCAAACATACACCACCTTGAACTGGATAAGCAGGTAGAAAATAGACTGTGTCCAATATTATTATGTGTCCCTAATCCATACATTTGTTTGATTAAAAACAAGGTTTCTCTGCACATCTGTCTCCCCAGCAAATCCATATCAATTGAAGCTGCCTCAAATTCACAGCCATTCTATGATGAATGTGAAAACTGTGGCCTCTTGACAGGTCTTCGGCATCACTAACATTATTAAATTAATACCAATATATATCCCTTAGTGTAACGACCTGCTAATTGCATAACATCAGGCCACACTGAATGAATGAGCTTCAGTTAAAATTGGGGATCATCATCTTGCAAAGTACTCTGAAACTGTTGAGTGGAAAATCAACACATGAAATATTAAAGCTCCACCCAAGCGCTTAAGGAGCGTGCCTTTGATGTGGAGGAACTGTTGGTACACTGAGCTGCATCTTTGAATAGTCATTAAACGCACAGCTAACCCAAAAATGGCTTCATAAATGGGTCTGTAAACTTGTCTAAATAGCACAGTGTAAGCGAAGAGAATGAGAGACACAGAAAGAGAGGCAATATTTGCAGCTTCATCGAACACAATGCTTTTCATCTTGGTTTTATCTGAATTTAGAAACCTTGAGACAGAGAGGAGGGCATTAAATTTACTGTGACAATTTCATGTACAGGGCTGTAATATAAGAAGATACAGTAGGACCATTGGACTGTGTGTATCTGTGTGTATATGTGTGTGTGCAGTTCAGCAGTTAGGCCATAATGAACTGTATGGACTTTACTTGTGTCCTATTCGATCACCTCAGCATGACAGCCTGTTAGAGGCAGGCCGAGAGACAACTGCTAGGCTAGAGCTATAGAAAGAGAGAGAGAGAGAGAGAGAGTCAACACGAGTGTTTGACACAGTGAGACCAGTAGTTTTGTCCTCTAGAAGTGTAGCTGGGTAATGGTTGTGTGTGTTCCGAGGATCATAACAAGTTGCTCAAGGTTTTTACTAAATATTCTGTAACCTGGTGACAGACTAATGTAGAAAAATAGACGTTTTTGGTGTTTTTTTTTTTTCTAAACAGGAGTTAGCAGTCTGTCACTTGGCACTGGCACTTGGCACTGTGCAGCATAGTAAAATAACCGTATCCTTGGATATTAAAACTACAACTACAAAATCCTTCTATGCTATTCTGCAGGAAATCCAACATAGTATGGTACTGAGAGACTTAGTTATAGTCACGATACCCCAGAATCAGCTAATGTTAGCACAAATTATTTCCAACTTTGAGAGTGAACACACAGTGAGGTGCAGATGCCTCACACAACTTTTCTCCAGTAGTAAAGGATGCTCCTGGAGAGGAGCTGTGCAGTGTGTTTTAGATTTGACAGACTAGTTCTTCCAAATTCATACAAATCAAATGTAAAAACAGTAAAGTGTTCAACATGTGTATGAAAAGTGACAAATGGCTACTGAAAATTAAGGTGATCTTTACTGTCAGAAATGTGCTTTGCCTCTTTTCTTATTCAAGTAATATGCCAATGATAGAACCAGTATTTTTAAAACTACTGGAACTGATCACCTGAATCAGAATTGATGAAATCTGAACTGTATTGAACCCAGTGCTCTGACACTGACAGGAAAAGACAGTGTGAAGTTTGATTTATGCAGAGACAAGCAAGACTGATGAACACATATGGTTCATGGAGGGAAGAGGAGAGTACATTTTAAGTACATGAGGGTGGACTGCATTCATTTTACCTAGCCAGCAATGTGTCCATTTCTGAGGCTGTTTAAGTGCCCGAGAAGATAAATCAAACACACCTTAACTAGGTCAGACATTTCAACACATTCAAAATAGATGAACATGTTCTTCCACTTCTGCTCAGGCCTGTGTATTTTTTACTGAAGACACTTCACTGACTGAGGTCAGTTAAGGAAAATCTGCAGGTTACTTCAAATGACACGTTTAAAATGGCTTCAATTTAGGAGCTGAATGTCTTATTGTCATATTGTGCTACTTGTTCTCATTAGACTGGCTATAATAGGTTTCCTGTTGCTGTGTTTTTTCATTCATACTGTACTTCAAAGGAAAGTTGATCTTGCATTTTAATCCCAGATTGATACTGATTAAGTAGTTTTGAAAACAGCAAGTGCTCTGTCCAAATGGCCTGTGTGTAATTATCACTGTGATGCTGTTTTCTTTGTAAACCACATCACATCAGGATGGTGCGATATTTACTACCAGGTAGTCGTGGGGTGGACATCGAGTATATATTATACTTGAAAGAAATTTAATTATTCTGTAGGTGGGAAAGGAAATGTGCCAATAGTGGCAATAGTGCAAACACAGCAACACATTCTTTACACCGTTACAATTTAAGTGAAAGCTGTGAAGAAAATAAATGTATGCACTGATTTAGTGATTGGCCAACTTGTTAAATGATCGAACCATGTGCAGTCACTTTGTCATTGCTGCTAAATGAATGTGGTCATCAGCTGTTATCTCATGTTCTTGCTTTGGCAAAAGGTACTTTTGCACTTCATGCCAATGAAGCCTGAGAGAGCGTGATGTGAGAGACAGAATGAAAAGATATAAAGAAAGAGAGAAAGATGAAGGCACGTGTGTGTGTGTGTGTGTGCGAGAAGTCCCTCACGGCAGAGGATCCCCTGCTCTTTCATATCTCACCAAGCGTGACTAACGCCTGGCTTTACTCTGACACACACACACACACACACTGTGGCTGTCATGTTAGTGTGTCTGCCAGTCTTGCGTAGCCAGAGAAACGTGACTAGATTGGGAGCAGATTCAGCATCCTAGTACATGTCTATGTCTTAGTTCACTCGTGCACGCATGTGTTTCTGTGTGCGTGTGTGCATGTGTGTGTATGTTTGTGTTCAGCAGCCTTTCTGCAGGCACAGTCCTGATTAGGAATACTCAGCTCTTGCTAGTTGAGCAAGCAGAGGAACACACACATATACACACACTTTGATGTGAAAACAGACATATTTGGCGTCTCTGTACATTCATGCATCAATTCATTCAGAGTTGCTCTTGTATCATGTGAAAATAAAACCCCAAAAATAGGATTATAGCTGTGTGTGTGTGTGTGAGAGAGAGTGCAGAGGGCAGTAGCAGCCGTGTTGTGACAGCAGTGTGAGCCAGGGTCTCTTCGGGGTCTTAGTGCCTGGCCGTTCAACCGCTGCTTTCAGGATTATTTTGAGGGATCTCTGACTAATTAGGGAGTCGACAGTGAATGACGAGATCAGAGCGAGAGGCGGAGAGGAAATGAAATGTGCAGTAGGGCACGAGATGGGTTCAGATCAGTTAATTTTGTCAGAGTCATGTTTACTCTCAGTCCCAGTGTAAATGAGGTTAAACTATGCAGCAGGAGAAGCAGGGGGAGAGCACACACAGCCACGTCTATTTTAATTCCCAGGACTTAGCTGATGTATGTAGGGTCAAATGTAGTGATAATGCTTTAATACTGCGTTGAGCAACAGCACCGTGCTTGCTGTCTGTAACTGTTTGTTTGAACATGAGCGTGAAAACATCATGGGCTTATTACTTACGCTGAGTCAACTGATGTTAAGTCCTTTGAATCAAGGATACTGAAGTTTGTTAGTAAATAAGTCATGAGAAGAGAAATACCAACAACAGTGTTTTTTAAACCTACACAAAATGTCTAAATTTCTGTCTTGGGAAAGAAGTTTAATTAAGACTGTGGGCTGTGTAGTTAATGATGTAGAGCCACAGAGGGAGTTGTATGATAAATCACACAGGCACACTTGCTTTTGTAATTTTTTTGTAGAATGTAAGTCATTGACTCACATTCATTCGTTAACTTGAGGCCAATTCTGAAATATTATACTACAAACTAAATGAATGACCTGTGTGGTGACATCCCAGATCCTGATTGTGAGAACAGGTTTTTGATTAATAAAAACACACAGACTGAGAGAAGCCAGCTCTGGATTTCTGCTGGCTACATAGAGAGAAAGCAAATATAAAGGTCAAATGTCATGTTAACGGGGACTGACTGTAAGTCTCTCTGCAGGGGAGGTGAATCTATCTCTTCTCAAAGCTGCAGGCTGTATCTGTCTGATAGTGGTCAGTTTAGCCCTGTTTATTGACTTTTCAGAGCTCCATATAATGACTCCTAAACCTCACACCAGTTTAGAAAGTTGGTATTTTGGGCTCGGCCTGTGATCTGTCCTTACCTTGCATTAAATGTGTGTGAAAGTTATGTTGTGAAGACACATTTCCTAAAACTGAGCTGCATGTTTCTCAGATGTGTCAAGCTGTAAAAAGTCTCCCCCCTCCCCTTCATGTACATCTCTTGTTTATGGCTGGAGTCTTAAAGATGGATCAGGTTGCTACAGCACTTGTTTTGACATATCTACACTTGTATAGATTATGATGCAAAACTCTCTCAGCTGATGTGTTTCTTAATACAAGTGTTCAGCTGAGGTGCAGTCAGATTGAGACTGCAGGCGAGTTTGGCAAATCCCTCAAATGTGCTCCTGCATATGCCTTGAATTTATGAAATGAGTCACTACACTAGAGTCTCCTTTGTTTTGTGACTGTTCTGCACTGCATTATCTGTCTTAGCTGAAATTGCGCTGTTATCTCGGTCTTGATATGATCAGAGAATCCACGTCCCATTTGTCTTAAAGCTTTGAAAATCCTGAAACATCCTGAAAAACTTATATGCTTCTCTTTCTCAGTATCTTCTTTTCGTGACTGGTTTAATTTTAATAAGACAGATTAATGAGGGATAAAGGCTTTTACTGGGATTCACCTCATTAGTGCACTTCCTCGAAGGAGCGATTCTTCCTGTGCGAACAGTGTAACAAGGTGCTGTCTTCTGCTTTGAGCAGCTTAGCCGGCAAACATCCACACCACAAAACCACAATGTCACGGAATCAAAAGGAGCTAAGTATCCGACATCACTGACTCTCTGCACTGTACTCTGTCCAGTAAAGCAGAAAAAAAAAGATGAGGAGAAGCAAGAGAGACTGTGTGGGAAAAGGGATTGAGATGACAGCGAAGAAATAGTGAGACTTAGTGTAGTGAGAATTGTAGATGTGGAAGGCAAAATGACGAAAGTATCGAGAGATGAGGAGCAGAGAAAGAAAGAGTTATTCCCTGAGGCAGGCTCGCCCACTCGCTGTCATCGTTCACTTTTGTATCTCGTTTTGCTGAAAAACTTCTGCTTCAAGTCCAGCGTGTGTGTGTGTGTGTGTGTGTTTGTGTATATATTTATTGTGTGAGTTTGTGTTGGTTGTGCATACTCTATGTACAATACAGGAAGCTCAGGAAACAATTACTGCCATGCTGGGTGTACACCTGGACCGCCCCATGTGCTTACACACAAACTGTACTATAAAAACATCTTATTACACACACATGAATGCACACACACTCAGACATGTACATTCACTCTATTGTATGCTGTTTCATGCTGGTTGCAGTTTTGCACTAATACTCCCTTCTTTTCCAGCTTGACTAAATCTTTTTTACGTCTATACCTATCTTTAAACTAACGTTTCTCTTCTTCTGTCTTTTTTTTTCCTCCTGCTTCTTGCTTCATCCTTCCTATACCTCATCTCTCCAACCATCCCCTTCCTTTTCTTCCTGTGTCACTTTCTCTGTTCCTTTCCCTTACCAACATTTTTTTCAAAATGCCACCTGGTTTCCTCTCCTCCTCCTCCTCTCTTCTCACTATAGAAGTATCGGTATCAAGAAGAGGAAGGGGCGTCACCAGGCGCCCCAAAACTCCACCAACACCCCTGCCATCAGCACCCAATGGGAGTAGCCAGAGAGCTGAGGGACGGAGAGACCCTGGGGAGGGAGGGGAGGGAGGGGGGGACCTGGAGGAGAGAGGGAGGGGGCACTGGGACCATGGAGAGAGAAAGGGAACGATCGCTGGGGAGGGACGGATCTCTTGGTCGCCACGGTGACCTGCGGGGGGCAGAGCTGGTTCAGGTGGCAGAGCGGCAGCTGTCTCAGATTCAGCACGTTCACGGATACGTCACTCACACACACATCACACCTGCTCAGGTAACTAAGTCTGGACGCACCTCTCTGTGGCCACACACACACTCCATGTGTCAAAATAACTCTGGTTACAAATGCTGTCTATGCTGCAAAGTATTCTTACTGTTCTGAGAAATCTTTTGTTGATTTTTTTTTTTTTTTTCTTTTGACTCAAAGACCAAATCATAATTGAAACGACAGCCCAGCTTTCCTGTTTGCAAATAATATTGAAACCAAACCTTTTTGTAATATCAGAAGAATTTGATAACTTAGATTTAGTTTTGTCTAGAATAAGTCTGTGTAAATTTATTTGGGCATGAGAGAATATTTTAATCCCAACCCTGTCTCCGAGAAATTATATTTATATTCTGCTAATTTAATTTATATTCTGAAATTGCTGCCTGAACTGGGTTTGTTTATGGGAGTGTTACTTTCTTCTATCGTACTCAAGTCGTAAGGAAATGGTCAGGGTGGAAGGATGGCATGCAAAGCACAGGAGTTTGACACCAGAGACTGGGGTGTGTTTAAGGTTAGGGAAGGATTGTGGTTTTCAGTTAAATATTAATAAAGTAAATGCATCATTTCTCATGCTTCAAGTCAGCGTTGACTGTGACTATATTAAACCAAGACCACAATCTTTCCCTAAGCTTAAGTGCTGAAAATTCGACTTATTTCTTATGAATATTTAGCAACTTGCCAGATATGTTCATTAACAACGTTTTTTTTACGTTGATTCCAAAAAATGTCTAGGCACTGATGCAAATTAGTAGTATATAATCATAATTTATAGGAGACAGGCTCCTCTTTTGTTTCCAATTTCATCACAGGCTCTCTGTAAGTTGCTCTGGCAACCCTGGACTTTCAGCAGCCAAACTTAAATTAAGCCTGTTAGTCCCTGAAAAAACTGACAATATAATGGGAGAGGATTTCAAGCCAGTAGCAGTGATATGTTTTAGGTTTATGTTGTGGCTGTCTAATATGAAGTCTGACAGCATCATCCTCTGTTTTGGAAGCTGATGACTTTAAACAGCTTTGGTCATGGTGGCACAGGTGCCTCCTTTTTAAATTCAAGTTCAGACAGACCTAAGTGGACCTGTTTCAAAATGGCTCCAAAATTAGATAGGTCTTTTTTGAAAGTACTTAGAAGTCAAGGATACTGGCCTAAATTTGCTTCCATGCATAGAGCCTTTCTTTGTACCACGAGAATACTTTTGCAGAACTGTGCATGCAGGGATTCAGTCGAATGCTTGTCCCATTTTTTAGTAATGAGGTCCATTACTATCTCCTTTCTGCACTCCTCCTGTGTCTGTATGGCTGGCTCATTCTATGTCTCCCTTTCTTTTTCCTCTCTATCTTGCTCACACACGCTCATAATCGCACAGTGTAGCCTGGTAATCTTTTTATTTTGGTTGATTGGGCTGTATCTGTCTGCAGATTAGAGCTTACATCACTGTACTCACACAGCTCCGACCACACACACTCTCACATACTCACACACACACACACGCTGGTTAACCTGCTGCACGTGCACACTCATCCCTTAATATACACATCAACACACACCTCATTATGCTCCATAATGTGAATGTTCTTTCCTTGACTTTTTTCTTCTCTGCTTTATATTCATGTTCCTTGAATTGTATATTTACTTGTGTCTGGTAAATTATCGTTATAGTCTTTTTATGTGTTTAAAAGCAGGCCTTTAATCCATTAACATTAACATAGGAATACGCAAATTAAGAATTACAGAGTACTTGTTACCACACTGAATTAGAAGCTAGGAGTGTTCAAAGTGCCATTAACCCAATGGTTTTTCTCTGGCTTCTCTTTCTTTCTCTCAGACAAAGCCTCTATTTTTTTTTAAGCTATAAACCATTAAAGGCTTTATAGTGACTTTTAAACAGCTGACATTAGAAAATAAGATGTCCTCATGTCTCTTTTCTGTATTTCTTCCTTCTATCATCCCCTTCATCCCCCACTAATATGTCATCCTGTCTAATTTCTGGCATGAGTGATTATCAGTACCTGTTTTATTTTATTAAATCAACTCTTATGTCCTTGGTAGTTGTAGTGTGTGTGTGTGTGTGTGTGTGTGCGTGCGTGCGCGTGTGTGTGTGTGTGTTGGGTAAGTTACAACGGCCTTCAGCTCGCTGCAGTGGTGTGTCAGTTCTAAGTCATTATACACTGTCATTTGTTTGTATCTGCACTGACTCAGTTGGAAGTCACTACAAGTTCAAAGTTTGTCTGCTGGGAAAGCTATGGACATAACTGAAGCAGTTCATTTTGTTGGGATAGCGGAGGAAGTATTGGTGTGCAGCTCCACCTAGTGGCTGGACGCCACCTGTCTATCTCTTCCAGTCCCTAAGCGTTTCACTGATGAAATCACTGAGGTGCAGTTGGGTATTCTTGATGTGATTGTTGTACTTGCACAAGATGCAGTCATCCACTTATTGATTGATGGAATGATTCATTTATCTTTTATCTGTTCTTTTATCTGTCCATCATTTGCATCGATGGAACTGCAGCTAAAGAGTTTTAGCTGTAGTCTTTATAGGCTGGCATCTGCACTTAACCCGCTTCCTTCATGGCGCACAGGTCTCGATATCCTGGCCACACAACACATGATATATATCATCATCATTATCATCATCATCTTCGCTCTTTACAAACAGGCCCCTTTCACCATCACCTGTCTGACAAGCATAGATAATATCTGTGATAAAGAACTTGTGAATATTGTGATGAATGTGTGTGTTGCTTCTGGTGTATTTTGGTATTCAGGTTATTTTGAGAACTCCTCCTTCCCAAATGGCGTGTGTGTGTGTTTATATGAATGTGTGTGTGTGACCACAGGTGCTGGATCTGGCTTTCTTCTGTATAACAGATGGACCTGCCATCTTGTTCTCCCCATGTACATGTTCCCCTCTCTCTCTCTCTCTCTCTCTCTCTCTCTCTCTCTGTCTCTCTCCCTTTTTCTCTACCACCCCTCTTTCTCTTTCTTTTACTCTCTCTCAAATACACACACACACACACACACACACACACACACACACACACACACTCGTGCATTTCCTCTGCAATTTATCTTAAGTGCACATTTGTGTTACTTCTTTATCATATAAAAAATCAATGGTCACAATATATCACATCCTGTGTTGTGATGTAGCATATATCTTTTTCAAGTACTGCACAGAAGACTTTTCTTTCCCTTCATCTACAACTCATTATATCATCTGTATTTTTGAGTTAAATAAATAAATTCTTCTTTCTCTGCCTTGTGCTAATGTGCTAAGAAGTTGTTGAAAAGTTTTGTAGAAAACTTAGTCACAGTTACATGTGCACCTACCTGTGCAGTGATCAAACTGCAGTGCCCCTTACATTACAAATAGGAAAAAACCTACAAACCAAACTTATCAGTGTGCCCGAGTGTGTGTGTTGCACCATGCTGAGCTGTTTCTGTACATCGTAGGTAGAATCTCCTGAGGTTCCCTTTGATGACGAGGCGTGGCCTCACCCAGAGGGAGAGAGGCTGAACGAAGTTCCTGCCCCGCCTTTCTCCTCCCTCTATTCACAAAGCCACGCCTACTACCAGGTAAACGTGCCTCTGAGCCCGCCGCATGCGTTTGTTGCTTTGCTCGTTTGTGAAATTATGTTTTCAGTCGTTTATTGTCATTGAAGTTCATATGAGCATGCCTTTTGTTTATTTATTTTATTTTTTTCGTTTTATTAATTTCTTGTGTTTCTTTAATTTCTTGTGTATCTGTGAGACTGCAGTTGTACTGGTTGAAATTTACAGCACAACATATATATATATATATATATATATATATATATATATAAGAGCCAGGGGTCTCAGGTGGTGTAAAGAATCAATACTGAGTATTGTATCAGTATAGCAAAGCAATACCATTAGTCTGTGTCCTTTGTTTCATTAATTATGCAGTAATTTGCTCATTATGCTGACTATTAAAAATGCTACATGTGGCATATTTAAGAAACAAGTTCTGCAGCATGCTCACACTTTCCTTTTATGTATAGAAATGAACATGTTTCACCACATCCTCTGGGCTGTCTCCTGAACTCAAAATCAGAAAGCATTCATTTTCAGCTAGCTGAGCTGCTGAGTCTTTTTTCTGAGTCTGTGTGAGTGTTCACTGTGGGAAGAGAACTGAGTCAGTCTCCAATTTCACCCTCTCAGTCTACATGTTACAGGTTATCAACTGCAGGAGGCAGCAGAGGCCAAAGCTAATAGTGTGTGGTGCCTTCACAAATCAAGACCTGACTGAACCGAATTAGTGAGCATGATGACTGAATAATGTTGGGACAGAGAAGAGAAGATTCTAAAGATAATACTGGGACTCATTATGATCAGTATTGACAAACCTGCTGGGCAGTTTGAAGTAGACTTGAGGGTAAATGGATCCCATGCTGCAGGAGAATAATTGACTTTAATTAAATAACTTCACTGACAAAATTTACATCTACCGTAGACTGAGAGGGGAGAAACACTAAAAAGGCATTTGCTACACACTTGTCTACACACAAACAGTAAGACATACATACTTGAGGATGTTAGTGGCTCTTAGCTCTTAGCTCATTAAGCTAATGCAGATAATTAGGAAGGAGGAAAGACAGAGAGGGCCAGGGAGTGGCATGAGATGGGATAAAGGGAGAATTACAGGCAGACAGACACAGAGACAAAGGGTAGATTTGTTTCTCGTTGTTAATCACCCTGTCAGTCAGCCAAATCACTCCTCCCCATTAAATCTCTTTTCCCTCCTGCTACTATACAGTAATAGAAATTAAGAGCCAGTAAGACCTTTTCACTGAGCTTATTAACATTTACCAGGTGTATAGTGATTTCTGCCACCAGCCTGAGAAGACAATCAAATCAGTTCCTGTGCATGTGCAGACAATAACAGCATGGAACTAGCTGGCCCTGACCCTTGGCGAGGCATCTAGTATTGCACTTGTCATGTCGTCTCACCTAGTTGTTGTTGTTATCTTGTCACGCAGCAGAGTGAAATTTCATCAGCTAACAAGGTAACGTAAGTAGAAATATTAATTTAATCAGGACAGATGCAACCCGAAAAGTCAATCCGCCCTTCACCAAAGCACTGTGAAAAACGTAGGCACAGTAAATGTGCCCGTGGGTATTAGGGTACTCAACCATAGAGACAAACTATATAAACAATATATTAAATAAAAAACTGTTAGGCTTTAAAACCAGTCTCAAAACGACCTATATCAATAGCAAGTAAAACATGTCGCAAATATTTGTGTTGTGTTTGTGTTGTTATTATACAACAACAACAAGCAACTCCTTTCACAATACACAGAGAAATTCGACCCGTTGTCATGATAAAAAAACATTGATATTAGGTGCCTTAAGTCTTAAAGTGAGTGAGGAAACCCAGCCCATCCCCAAACACTCAGATCTCAGGGGCTAAATATCTGTCTTGGCCTATTGGGATTCTCCTCTTGTTTGAGCAGGTACTTTGCTTGCTCGCTTGTGCTTTATGTTTATTTAGCTATAACTCCAGCAATTACCAGGGGAGCTTGATAAATCAAAATTGATCAAAATAGACCTTACCAGAATTTGAAAGGGATCTAATGGAAGGACTGGGGGGAAGCCAAAATGGTTAGGAACTGCTAGAATAGATCACAGTATAGATCTGCATCAGCGTCCCTTTATGGCTGTTCATAATTTATTACAATTTTATTGACAGTCATGTTAAAGTTAAAGGTGAGCTAATACAATGTGACAAGGGAAACAGAAGTTCAAATTGCGTTATGGTTTTGGCTGACCATCTGTAAAGTGCTAGTATACCAAATATGTTAATATGTCTACAGAATTGAAACTTATAAAGTATTAGCAGTTCTTACATAAATTCAGTCTCTGCTAAACAGCAGTAGGGATGACACCCCAAGTATGTATTAGAGCCAAACATACATAACTGCATCAGTACTGGGTTACTGTGCCTATAGGGTCTGTAGGGTTTACCCTACAGGGTAACCCCCTGTATGGTTTCCAGAGCCTTCTAAGCTGAGACGCATAGTAGGTTGTGGTCCAGTCTGTGGAGGGCCCACAGCCAGGACAGGAGGGGCAGCAAATAATTTGTTAAAACATGAACACAGCATCTGCATGCAAGGCAATCTATCACTGGCCTGGCCTACCTGTAGAGGATGGAAGGGCAAAGTTGGCTCTCTCAGCAGTCAGACATTAAACATGCATGATGTGTGCTTTTATTTAATTGGTCCTAAAATATTAATAGAGCTGGCATTCACTGGCTGACATTTGACTGGAGAGAGAGAGAGGGAGAGAGAGAGGAGGAAAAAGTGAAAGAGAGAGAAGCACAATAAGGGTTGTGATATGGCCAGTGTGTCACAGAATTGTTGCTGTGTCAGCTGACATGTCTGTGGTTTGTATTTTTTGTTGTGGTGGCTAGCTGCAGACAGACTGGCTGTAGAGGGTGACTGACAGATGCTAATGATATGGTTCCAGTTGTAGTTTATGGCAGCTACGATGATAGCTTCTTACTGTGTGTTCGCACTGTGGGCAACATGATTGATATGTTGTCTGTTCTGACTGATTGTGGGCATTGTGAGAAGCTCAGGTTGCATCAGCGTAGTGTTCTGCAGCCACATAGTTTTTGTCATGCTTATGTGCTGCTTTAGAAAGAGATAACATGTAATGCAGCAGGCATTATGTTTACCATGTGTACCATCCTAGTTGAGCCTGTTAGCATACAGACATGAATGTCTGTACAAAATTTCATTCCGTATTTGCTGACATCTTTCAGTCTTTGCCTTTCCTCAGGCCATACCCCTCACATGGCTAAATATCTCTTTCATTGAATGTCATAAAATTCTGAAGTCAGGCTGATGTGAATTGCTGGGCTGTCAGTCACAATCACCTTTTTTAGGTGCAGCTGTGTTGATTGTCTTGAGCCATATTATTTGGGTTGGTCACAGGAAATTAGTGCACTTCAGTGACTTGCTAGTGGTGTGGATATATAGGCAAAGGTTTGTGATTTATAGGACTAGTAATATCTGTTGCCTGTGTAGAAGCTTTTGTAGCTTAACTCGACCAGCCTGAATCTTAGATTCAAACCACATCAAGTGGTTGTCACAGAAACCTCTTGAAAAGTAGGGTGATTCAAAATGAGGAAGACGCTGCTTTGAAAATCACTCTCCACCACTCTATCTATATTACATATAAGCTAGTCTCCTTCATATTTTGATAATAAAAAACATAAGAAACCTCAGTGTTATCTATTGTATTCATATCTTAGGACAAAACACATTAGTCAGCCAGTATCAGGTGTATTTCAGGACTCTGAAAGCTGTTGCCATAGATACAGTTCCCAAGGAAACACAGATAGAAGCTGTGACAGGGATCCTGCTCCATCTGTGGCTAATCCTCCGGGAGGCTGCGATAGCTGTGTAGGCTAACCTACCTCAGATGCTAGGGAATACCGCTGAAAATGGCTTGCTTAAGTTATGGCAGTGAACCCGTAAGTACAGCCAGTGCCAGTCTGAGTCCCCTACTTGATGAAGGTAGTTATGAGCCTGGCTGCTCGCTGCTAGCTTGCCCCTGGCCCAGACATTCTAGCAAATTCAGGCATGCTAAAGCCTCTAGGCCTTTATGCCATGCTTGAGGGATGCTGTGAGGACACTTGCTAGCCTGATTGTCTGCTTTTTCCTCTCCTCTCTTCTCCTCTCCTCTCTCCTGCCTTCTCTTTTCTTTTATCTCCGTTGGTGCCCAGCAACAGCCTGTTGTTTTCCATTCTGGAGTCATGCTCTATGCGTGTATGTCTGTGTGTATGTCTGTGTGTGTGTGTGTGCGTGTGTGTGTGTGTGTGTGTGTGTGTGTGTGTGTGTGTGTGTGTGTGTGTGCTTGAGAAAGAGTAAGTGAGAGTGTGTGGGAGAGGTAGGTCCTGCAGTGTCTGGAAACAGCCTCAGGAGAAGATCTCTTTCCCGCACACACACACGCATATACACAACAACAAACTTATCAACAGACGCATGCATGTACTTTCACACACACACGTGTGCGCACGCCAAAAGCATACCTGCTTGTACTATGCTTCAGAGTCAGTTGTTACTAGGTGAAGCTGGGTGAACATCTCTCTTGTTTCCCTCTTGCTTCTCTCTCTTTCTCCTACACACATAGACACACACACACCTGAGCACATCTACATGCACACATACCTAAGAACACTTTTATCTTTTCTGTCTAGCCACTGCTAGCATTCAGTCTGTTCTTCTGTGGCCATCAGCTGTTTTCTACCTCATCTCCTCCTCAACCTGCAACAGGCATCATTGCACATGTTTGTATGTGCATGCATGTTTGAGGGTGTGCGTGTGTGTGTATTTGAAGTGTGTGTGTGGGGGGGGGTGCTCTATTATGCTATTGGCTGGCTGGAATGTAGGGGCGTGGCTTGTACCAGTAATGATATCTGACAGTGAGAGAGAGAGAGGCGTCGGGTTGCAGCGCCAATAAAAGACTGGAAAAGACAATTTGCTGAAAGACAGACAGAGAGAAAGAGAGAGAGGAACACAGAGATAGAGAGAAAGAGACAGAGGGTGGGGGGATAGGAAGAAAAAAAGACTGGGTGAAAAAGAGAGACTGAATAATATACTGATAGAGAGAGACGGGAAGAGAGAGTGAGACTTAGAGCAGCATCAGAGATGTAGGAGGGAGGGGAGGAGAAACAGAAGAGTTGCAGAATGATTCTTCTAACCATCCACCTACTTCAGATGCTCTCCCCCTCGCCTGCATCCTTCCACCTCCCTTCTTTCATCCATCCAGCCACCCATCCCTCCCTCCTCTATTCCCTCCATATTTAATGGGAGCACACACAGTGAGAGAGGGGAGATTGACTGGTCATCTCCTAGGACTCAGAGAGAAGGAGGGAGGGAAAGAGGAAGAGGTGTGGTGGAGAAAGGCAGAGAGAAAGAGTGAACTCCCTTAAATAATCAATCCTCATATCCTGTCGTTGCCTGGTCCACGCTTCCCCTCACTCTGTCTTCTCTCTGAAGAGAGGAAAGAAAGGAGTTGAAGAGAGGACATTTTGGACAGAGATGGAGATGTTGGACATTTCTCCCGGCTAGAGAGAAGATGGGATGATGGACAAATGGATGGACAACAAAGGCAGACGGGCAGATGGATTGACGGGCGGACGGATGTACAAAGACCCTGACAGACAGACTGATGCTCCAAAACTGAGAGGACTCTGTCTACCTGCCCTGCACTTTCTATCTCCTCCTCCAGCTCCTCCTCCTCCTCTTCATCATCACTTGATCTGCCAGCTGCTCTCTTGTTCCTGAGGGAGCTGAAGAAGAAAAAAGGGAAAAGAAAGAGATATTAATATAAGAATACCGACAAGATGAAAATATCAACAATAGCAACATAATCTTCAGTTGAGAGTTGGACTCTGTATTTGACAGCAACACCTGGAGAGCTTGAGAGACAGAGAGAGAGAGCGACAGAGGAGAAAAACTGGAGATGAAGCAGTGGAGAAGCGCTACAACATGAACTCTATCTTGTCTGTCTAAAGGAAGAGCAGACAGCAGAGACGATGAACTATATTTTCGGCAACAACACCCTGTACCCCCGCAGTGCGAGGGTGGGCGGGGCATCCGGGGGTCAAGGGGCGGGGCTAGGAGTCAAACAGAAGCTGGGGCCCAAGCGGGGCTCCTCGGAAGAGCTGGCACCTCCCCACACCTCCTCCCCTTCCACCTCCTCTCCTGCCTCCTCCTCCCCCTCCACATCCTCCTCTCGCTGGCAGCAGCTCCTTATGTTCTTCTCCAGGAGGAGTGCCTTCACAGACTGTATCACTGCTAGCCAGGTAACAACACACGTCACAGGCTGTGTGTGTGTTTGTGAGTGCTTTATGCTTGAGGGGTGGTAGGAGATCAGGGTGGGAAGCATGTAACTTGACCTGGGTTTTTGTTGTGTGTGTGTGTGTGTGTGTGTGTGTGCATTATATTAGCAAACATTCTCGAGTTTCAGTTTCTTAGCCAAAAACAGGGGAGCAGTCAGGGGTGGCTGGAAGGTTTTAGATTGAAGTTGAAGCAGTTTTCTATTTGTGTTTTAGATTTTTTATAATGTTGTCATGGAAATGAGCTCTGGCATAGTGTATGAGACCCAGAGAACCGGTGTGTTGCCATGGTAAAGCCATCATTTAGCTGAGCAGTGGCATTAGCTACACAGACACTGAAATCAAACTCTTACCATGGAAACAGAAGGTGTGTGACTCACATGATGATATGATTCTTTTATTTCCTTATGGTACAAGGAGTGTTATTTTTTTCCACCTTCAAGTCATTAATGTTGGATGAGAGCATTAAAAGTGAAGACAACATTAAAGAATTTCTGGTAAGACTCAGTAGTCTTTTTAGGAACATGTGTAGCAAAGAAATTTCCACTAAAAGTAAATTAATGTAAACACTTGGCACAGCAGCTTGCATAAATTGGCTAACTAATAACCAAAGCAGTTCAGCAGCCCACTAAGGACCCACAAAGGATAGGAGTGCTACTTGCATTATGAGGATCATAACATGGATGTTGACAGATGATGCAGCCACTGTCTGCAGTAAACAGTTTTAAGTTGTCTTAAACCTCTTGAAAGAGGTTTCTCTTTACCACTTCTGTAATATTACAAAAATGATTCTGTGGCCACAGTAATTACATTATGCAAATTTCAATAATGCATCAAAGTCCCCTCTTCTTAAATCCCAAGCACCTTTTCCAACCAGAAACCAAGCACACGTTTTGTACACACAGAGAAATCTTCTAAATGACTTACATTCCTTTAACGTAGGTTTGTTTGATGTGTAAGTGTGGTCTTCTAAACGTTTTAATGTGTATTAAAAATGCAGCTCAAATGCCCCTGGAATCTGGGGTCTTGCTTATTAATATAAAAGATGCTGTGCCTTGCACTGTGCATCTCTGTGAGAAGAGCAGTTTTCTCTGAGGAGAAGCTGGTCTTAACTTGCAGACCATTAGGAAACTGCTGCTGTGAGCTGATGTGACCGGCCATTATTGGGTCCCACCCAAACTCCACCTGCTGATACTGGATTCCTCCTAAAAGTGTCTTCACCCCTCAGCTAAAGCTTCAGCAAAATGCATACTTGAGCCTATGCCCAGAGTTTGCCCTCGTAATTTGAGTTTGGATCTGTGAAAACTTTTAATCAGGGTTAAGTTAAAATGTATGTTCACGTCCTGAGACACTCGCTCACTAAAATCTGTGTACATGAGGACAAAAAAAACATCAGAAATATTCTTGTGACAGTCTTAAAAAAACACTGTTACAGATAGGTAAGTACAGAGTTGTATGTAATAGTACAGTTAAGAACGTGTGTTTCATTAATTCACATTTTGACTGGTTTCAGCAGATCTGTTTGGGAGAGGGTTTTGTCTCTTAGTTTTAAAGAGTCAGCATTTCTGACAACAAAACAACAGACTTCTCTGTGTGAATGATAGAAAGCCTGCTGATGTATTTTCCTGTTGTGCACATACGATTACACAGTTTTTGGACTGCACATGACAAATGCAGTAATGTCTCTACTGGATCTGAACCTGCGTTATTGATCTGAATAGATGGGGCGCCACTCACATCGTTCAGCCTTGCAGCACTTTTACAGTAGTCTGCATATTTACGGCTCAGCCCATGGAAAAAGTTAACTCCCCACCCCTTTGCAGTAATCATACTGCCCTGTGTTTTCCCAAGGTGTTGCCATATTCCTGTCTAAGGCACTTACTGCATGACTGATAGGCCATTACACTAATCACTCACACACACACACAGCTGTTGGCCCCTGCTGATGGGAGAAAGAGAGGCTATTTTTTAACACTGTGATGGAAGTGGTTTGGATTTGCTAATTTTGAGTCTCATAGCACAAATCAAAATCTTCTTTCTGTCATTTTGTATTTCAAGCAGTGTGCGTATGTGGCTGTGTGTTTTTCAATGGCTTTGTGTGTCTGTGTGTAAGAGTTCAGTCCTGACCAGATTAGATTTTGATGGTTGTAATAAACACTGAGGTGGTGCATTGTTCACCTGTACACACACACGCACGCACACACACACACACACACAGACATGCAAACAACCATTACTCATACTAATCAAAATATCTAGTCCATCTTGTTTGGGCTCGCTCTAGAATAGAACTGAAGAAGCTTCTCAGATGAGAGCTGAAACGTCTTCAAGCTTCAAACAAGATGTCCAGTTGCCTTCAATCAACCCTTAGGATACGATGACCTGGATGAATGAGAACTTTCACAGACATGAAACAATTTGACATTTAGACATCTAGAAAATGTTAGCGTCCAGATATAGTGGTTTGTCTGACTGCCAGCATTTTATTGCAAAATCTCTTTCTTGCTGGCAGTAATGGTATTGATGCTGTGTGCTATTAGCCCACCAGTCAATCTGTCTGTTTCAGGTTATCTTTTGATAGTGACATTATTAAGCAGCGGCTAATTGCAGTTAGATTGTCTCCCTTTAAAGTGAAGTGATTTTCAACCATCTCTTGCTCAATGCAGAATTTATGTTGCCTCACAAACTCAGTGCAGCTTGGTGCGTTTGTCATATGTTATTGCTGTGTTTTAGATCTCATACTGTATCCTCTCCTGAGATCATTAGTGTCAATTACAGATAAAGGGTTAACCCCACTTTCTTCCTTTGTTTTTGTTGTGGACACTAACAGTGGCCTTCCCTCTCCCCTATAGCCCCCACCCTGTTTCTGTATAATTGATGAGTGGTAAAACAGAGGTATGAAAGTCATCCTGTCTCTTTGGAAAGGGCACTAAAAGCCTTAAAGAGGTGTTTAGTGGTCTCAGGAAATGGAGGTAGAGGTGGATGGACAGAGTAGGAGAGATGGGAGATAGATAGAGGGAGATACTGAAGGAGAGAATTAGTGATTGATTAGGACTGTGAGAGAAATATGATAGCCTATTAGCTCAAGGTTGGCAATGGGACTATATCATGCACATTACTCTTCTCGATAATAATGTATCCATCAACTTTAAGAGTGTGCATCAAGGAGGCTGACAGACTCATATTACGCATCAGTTAATCAATCACTTTATCGGGATTGGTTTTGAGGTAAACTGTAATAATTCAGCAGATGTTTGTGTATATTAAGCATTAACAATAAAGCAGTAAGTGAGACTGCTATTACTACCTTCCATTTTCTTTTCACCTTACTATTGCAAGGTGGGAGCAGCTTGTTAGATGTTCCCACTCAGCAAAACCTCAGAAAGGTTAAGAGAAGTGTTGTAAATTGTAAATTTTTAAAAGATAGAGGGAGGGTTTGGCTTAGAGCCCTGCAGGTCACCTATTAATATCACAGCATGTTTTGGTCTTATCACAAGTAGAAGGTTTACAGCAATGAGCAGCAAATTTGGTTTTTATACTGATCATTTTGAGGTGGAAAACTTGTTGGAGACACGTCATTAACACTCAGCCAATACTGCAAAATGCATTTGTGCAGTAGAGTTCAACCTACTCTCCCCAACACAAACCTCGCTCCTGTAAAGAGTGGCTCATTATCCTTCTGCTGTCCAAGGAAACTTTCCACTCTCCAACTGCCTCATGGGATACCACTGTGCATATGTAGGCTTCTCTGGTTTTCTCTCTTTCTTTAGATCTGTGTTTTCTTTTTTTGGTGGTGGTATTATTGCAATGTGATGGGCAGCAAATTTAGCTTCACTGGTCTGGATCCATCTACACCTGTATACTATGAAACTTAATCACAGATTCTGCAACATTACTTCTATAGATCATCTGTTGCTGAGTGGGCAGTATGTAATAAACCAAAGAGTTGTATTTTTGTGTCTTCGCACCATAACTGTGAAGCTTCACCTCCCACAGTCTTTGCTCACTCAGAAACTTTACATCATCGTCACGTAGAAGTGGAGCAATGCGGGAGTTGGAGAAAGGGAAGGAGCATGCATTTGCTATGGCCATACATTTATTATACAAAAACAGCCAAATCTGGGACATGAACTGAAACAAAAGTCTGATCATTTAAGAAATCATGGAAGGATAAAGAGAGCCGTAGATGGATAAAACAAGAGAACAAGAAACCTTTCTTTTGTAGTACTGTCACATTGGTGTATCCTTCACCTTTCTGTGTTTATATACCACAGAACTGAACAGAATTGGTGCATATCCGTGTTCTGCTATGCCTGTGCTGTGCCGATATTGTTAGGGAATAAATACTGGAGCAACTTGAAGGTTAAAAGCAATGACTTGGAAACATTAACGTGTTCAGACTTGTTTGAAACCCTCAAGGCACCATGACTGATGTGTGCTGCTGTCTTTGGTTGATCCTGATCTTGTTCAGCAACACGCATAGTCTAAAAAAAAAAAAAAAACACTTGTGTTGTCTGTTTTCTTTTAAATGAATCAGTTATTTCCTAAAATTGAGTTAGAGAACAAGAAGTACTGAAACAAGAGGTTTTTATCTTTTCAATTAATGCTGATAGTATGGAGGTGACGTCAACAGTGGGAGGAGCTAATGCAAATGTTTACAGTCTGGGCCACCGTTGTCCATGGTAACCTCCACTGATGCTGGCCAGCACTGCAGGCGGCATCAGCTGGTGTCATGGTGATGCTGCTATGCTAATCACTAAGTAAAGCATAGCGTGTGTGTGTTTGTGTGTGTGAGTTAAGGAAAACAGTAGAGGATTGTGTATATAAACCTAAATTATTAGAGTACCCGCACACTTGCTTGGTCGATCACTCACTCATGCGCGCTCACACGCAGGCAAATGCACACACACACACACACACACACATTGTATTGTAGCAGTGAGTAGTGCTTTAGATTTATGGTGCTTGAGAGTATGTGAGGTGTTGCGTCACCTTCTGTGTGTGGGATGAGGCTTGCATATCAGCTCTCTCCCACACAAACACACACACACACACTCTCAAACACAGACGTCTCCACACAGACACACTCTCTCCTACCTCTCCAGCAGTCTCCTACCTCCAGCCTGTTCTTCGTCTATGCTGATATAATCAACACAGATTAGCAGACCACGAGCAATCACTTAATATGACCACTAACTAATGAGGCTGAACACAACATAATGGCAGATCTATCTATCTTCCTGTAATTAAGATTGAATGGTTTGACACTACTGAAGGCTTGACCAACTCACTGCTTATCACACGAAAACTTCATAACGGGATGTAAATGATGTGAATCGAAAGCTTTGCATTTCCATTTGCTCCTTCCGAGAGTCAAGTTTTTATCTCACAGCAATATTGCCTGCTTGTGTGATATTACCAGCCAGAGTCATAGTATTACCTTTTGTCATGTAGTCACACATGGTTGTGTTACTGGAAATGACGGGACCATTACAATAGAAGCTATTGTTACCCAGAGAATACGAGTCAGCTGTGGAGCTCTGTTGCTTCTAAGTGATACTGTCCCTCTTTAATTGTAATTGTTGTGCCTCCTCGTAGGCCAATCATCATGCTTCTTGATTAAAATTAAAGTTTAATGGAATTAAAATCTGTGACATCCTATGATACAAATGAACCTGGGCACCATCAGTGGTTCAAAGAGTAAGGAGCCTGCCATAAGAAGGGTTTATAACGCACCAGGACAAGTTGTGCCATCTTCAGTATTGGATTTTAAATCTTGCATTGAAGCAACAAAACTAATGTTTAAATGTGTTAGGAAATCTGCACAATGTGCTGGTTACTCGAGGTCTCACGTTACAAATGAAGTAATTTGTAATTTGACTTTACCACAGTTGCTCAGACTTGAGACTGAAATTTGACTTGTGGTGGAACAAATTTCCTTGTTTGCAGTTAATAAGGAGTTTAGAGCTGAAACAGTTTATAGACTGATCAGTCAGTTGTCAGCATTTGTTAACATTTGTTGTTGCCAACTTAAATGTTCAGATTTGATGCTTTTCTTTGTCATGACGATTCTGTCATAGTTAACTTAATGTCTTTGGGTTTTGGTGCTGTAAGAAAAGAAGAAGAATTTCAATTTCAATTTCAATTCAATTCAATTCAATTCAGTTTTATTTATATAGCTCCTTCCACAATCAAAATTGTCTCAAAGCACTTCACAGAGACCCAGAGCCTG